>CAXAQZ010001048.1:5000-13072 GCA_963971145.1 Sussaba pulchella | reverse complement strand
CAATACAATATCAAAACGTGCTTAAAAATTTTTTTTTTAAATTATTTTTCCATCGGAATGAAATGAATAAACCTTAAATTTTTACCCGTAGATCGACCTTTTTTTCTTGAACCCAAAAAAAAAAAAAAAATTCGGTTGTAAAATAATAAGAACATTAAAATGATTCCAGGCGTAGACCGATCGGTTTTTTTGAAATTCGAAAATGAAGAAAAAAATTTTTCATGAAACGCGAAAAAAAATTTGACCTAAAATTTATTCTAATGAATTGATGAAAAAAATTGATATCGAAAAACGAAAGAGGAATTTAAAATCCACACGTAGACCGATTGCATGTATATTAAGTTGACGCGTAGACCGACCGCACTCGGAAATAATCCACGCGTAGACCGACCGCGACCAGAGTTGTTCGACGCGTAGACCGATCGCATGTACATTGAGTTGACGCGTAGACCGATCGCACTCGGGAATAATCCACGCGTAGACCGACCGCGACCAGAGTTGTTCGACGCGTAGACCGATCGCTTTCTCGAAAAGTAAAAAAACATAACTTTCTTCTTATCGCACTAACGTAACAATCAATATCAAAACGTGGTTAAAAAATTTTTTTTCAAATAATTTTTTCATCGAAATGAAATAAATAAACCTTCATTTTTCGACCGTAGATCGACCGCTTTTTCTTGAAACCAAAAAAAAAAAAAAAATTCGTTTGTAAAATAATAAGAACATTAAAATTATTCCAGGCGTAGACCGATCGGTTTTTCTGAAATTCGAAAAAAAAAAAAATTTCTTTCATGAAACGCGAAAACCACTTTGACCTAAAATTTATTCTAATAAATTGATGAAAAAAAATTGGTATCGAAAAACGAAAGAGGATTTTAAAATCCACACGTAGACCGATCGCATGTACATTGAGTTGACGCGTAGACCGACCGCACTCGGGAATAATCCACGCGTAGACCGACCGCGACCAGAGTTGTTCGACGCGTAGACCGATCGCATGTACATTGGGTTGACGCGTAGACCGATCGCCCTCGGAAATAATCCACGCGTAGACCGACCGCGACCAGAGGTGTTCGACGCGTAGACCGATCGCATTCTCGAAAAGTAAAAGAACATAACTTTCTTCTTATCGCATTAACGTAACGATCAATATCAAAACGTGCTTAAAAATTTTTTTTTTTAAATTATTTTTCCATCGGAATGAAATGAATAAACCTTAAATTTTTACCCGTGGATCGACCTTTTTTTCTTAAACCCAAAAAAAAAAAAAAAATTCGGTTGTAAAATAATAAGAACATTAAAATGATTCCAGGCGTAGACCGATCGGTTTTTTTGAAATTCGAAAATGAAGAAAAAAATTTTTCATGAAACGCGAAAAAAAATTTGACCTAAAATTTATTCTAATGAATTGATGAAAAAAATTGATATCGAAAAAGGAAAGAGGAATTTAAAATCCACACGTAGACCGATCGCATGTATATTGAGTTGACGCGTAGACCGACCGCACTCGGAAATAATCCACGCGTAGACCGACCGCGACCAGAGTTGTTCGACGCGTAGACCGATCGCATGTACATTGAGTTGACGCGTAGACCGATCGCACTCGGGAATAATCCACGCGTAGACCGACCGCGACCAGAGTTGTTCGACGCGTAGACCGATCGCTTTCTCGAAAAGTAAAAAAACATAACTTTCTTCTTATCGCATTAACGTGACAATCAATATCAAAACGTGGTTAAAAAATTTTTTTTCAAATAATTTTTTCATCGAAATGAAATAAATAAAACTTCATTTTTCGACCGTAGATCGACCGCTTTTTCTTGAAACCAAAAAAAAAAAAAAAAAAATTCGTTTGTAAAATAATAAGAACATTAAAATTATTCCAGGCGTAGACCGATCGGTTTTTCTGAAATTCGAAAAAAAAAAAAATTTTTTTCATGAAACGCGAAAACCATTTTGACCTAAAATTTATTCTAATAAATTGATGAAAAAAATTGGTATCGAAAAACGAAAGAGGATTTTAAAATCCACACGTAGACCGATCGCATGTACATTGAGTTTACGCGTAGACCGACCGCACTCGGGAATAATCCACGCGTAGACCGACCGCGACCAGGGTTGTTCGACGCGTAGACCGATCGCATGTACATTGGGTTGACGCGTAGACCGATCGCCCTCGGAAATAATCCACGCGTAGACCGACCGCGACCAGAGTTGTTCGACGCGTAGACCGATCGCATTCTCGAAAAGTAAAAGAACATAACTTTCTTCTTATCGCATTAACGCAACGATCAATATCAAAACGTGCTTAAAAATTTTTTTTTTAAAATTATTTTTCCATCGGAATAAAATGAATAAACCTTAAATTTTTACCCGTAGATCGACCTTTTTTTCTTGAACCCAAAAAAAAAAAAAAAAATTCGGTTGTAAAATAATAAGAACATTAAAATGATTCCAGGCGTAGACCGATCGGTTTTTTTGAAATTCGAAAATGAAGAAAAAAATTTTTCATGAAACGCGAAAAAAAATTTGACCTAAAATTTATTCTAATGAATTGATGAAAAAAATTGATATCGAAAAACGAAAGAGTAATTTGAAATCCACACGTAGACCGATCGCATGTATATTGAGTTGACGCGTAGACCGACCGCACTCGGAAATAATCCACGCGTAGACCGACCGCGACCAGAGTTGTTCGACGCGTAGACCGATCGCATGTACATTGAGTTGACGCGTAGACCGATCGCACTCGGGAATAATCCACGCGTAGACCGACCGCGACCAGAGTTGTTCGACGCGTAGACCGATCGCTTTCTCGAAAAGTAAAAAAACATAACTTTCTTCTTATCGCATTGACGTGACAATCAATATCAAAACGTGGTTAAAAAATTTTTTTTCAAATTATTTTTTCATCGAAATGAAATAAATAAACCTTCATTTTTCGACCGTAGATCGACCGCTTTTTCTTGAAACCAAAAAAAAAAAAAAAAAATTCGTTTGTAAAATAATAAGAACATTAAAATTATTCCAGGCGTAGACCGATCGGTTTTTCTGAAATTCGAAAATGAAGAAAAAAAATTTTCATGAAACGCGAAAAAAAATTTGACCTAAAATTTATTCTAATGGATTGATGAAAAAAATTGATATCGAAAAACGAAAGAGGAATTTAAAATCCACACGTAGACCGATCGCATGTACATTGAGTTGACGCGTAGACCGACCGCACTCGGGAATAATCCACGCGTAGACCGACCGCGACCAGAGTTGTTCGACGCGTAGACCGATCGCTTTCTCGAAAAGTAAAAAAACATAACTTTCTTCTTATCGCATTAACGTAACAATCAATATCTAAACGTGGTTAAAAAGTTTTTTTAAAAATTATTTTTTCATCGAAATGAAATAAATAAACCTTCATTTTTCGACCGTAGATCGACCGCTTTTTCTTGAAACCAAACAAAAAAAAAAAAAAATTCGTTTGTAAAATAATAAGAACATTAAAATTATTCCAGGCGTAGACCGATCGGTTTTTCTGAAATTCGAAAAAAAAAAAAATTTCTTTCATGAAACGCGAAAACCATTTTGACCTAAAATTTATTCTAATAAATTAATGAAAAAAAATTGGTATCGAAAAACGAAAGAGGATTTTAAAATCCACACGTAGACCGATCGCGTGTACATTGAGTTTACGCGTAGACCGACCGCACTCGGGAATAATCCACGCGTAGACCGACCGCGACCAGAGTTGTTCGACGCGTAGACCGATCGCATGTACATTGGGTTGACGCGTAGACCGATCGCCCTCGGAAATAATCCACTCGTAGACCGACCGCGACCAGAGTTGTTCGACGCGTAGACCGATCGCATTCTCGAAAAGTAAAAGAACATAACTTTCTTCTTATCGCATTAACGTAACGATCAATATCGAAACGTGCTTAAAAATTTTTTTTTTTTAATTATTTTTCCATCGGAATGAAATGAATAAACCTTAAATTTTTACCCGTAGATCGACCTTTTTTTCTTGAACCCAAAAAAAAAAAAAAAAATTCGGTTGTAAAATAATAAGAACATTAAAATGATTCCAGGCGTAGACCGATCGGTTTTTTTGAAATTCGAAAATGAAGAAAAAATTTTTTCATGAAACGCGAAAAAAAATTTGACCTAAAATTTATTCTAATGAATTGATGAAAAAAATTGATATCGAAAAACGAAAGAGGAATTTAAAATCCACACGTAGACCGATCGCATGTATATTGAGTTGACGCGTAGACCGACCGCACTCGGAAATAATCCACGCGTAGACCGACCGCGACCAGAGTTGTTCGACGCGTAAACCGATCGCATGTACATTGAGTTGACGCGTAGACCGATCGCACTCGGGAATAATCCACGCGTAGACCGACCGCGACCAGAGTTGTTCGACGCGTAGACCGATCGCTTTCTCGAAAAGTAAAAAAACATAACTTTCTTCTTATCGCATTAACGTAACAATCAATATCAAAACGTGGTTAAAAAATTTTTTTTCAAATTATTTTTTCATCGAAATGAAATAAATAAACCTTCATTTTTCGACCGTAGATCGACCGCTTTTTCTTGAAACCAAAGAAAAAAAAAAAAAATTCGTTTGTAAAATAATAAGAACATTAAAATTATTCCAGGCGTAGACCGATCGGTTTTTCTGAAATTCGAAAAAAAAAAAAATTTCTTTCATGAAACGCGAAAACCATTTTGACCTAAAATTTATTCTAATAAATTGATAAAAAAAAATTGGTATCGAAAAACGAAAGAGGATTTTAAAATCCACACGTAGACCGATCGCATGTACATTGAGTTGACGCGTAGACCGACCGCACTCCGGAATAATCCACGCGTAGACCGACCGCAACCAGAGTTGTTCGACGCGTAGACCGATCGCATGTACATTGAGTTGACGCGTAGACCGATCGCCCTCGGAAATAATCCACGCGTAGACCGACCGCGACCAGAGTTGTTCGACGCGTAGACCGATCGCATTCTCGAAAAGTAAAAGAACATAACTTTCTTCTTATCGCATTAACGTAATAATCAATATCAAAACGTGCTTAAAAATTTTTTTTTTTAAATTATTTTCCATCGGAATGAAATGAATAAACCTTAAATTTTTACCCGTAGATCGACCTTTTTTTCTTGAACCCAAAAAAAAAAAAAAAATTCGGTTGTAAAATAATAAGAATATTAAAATGATTCCAGGCGTAGACCGATCGGTTTTTTTGAAATTCAAAAATGAAGAAAAAAATTTTTCATGAAACGCGAAAACCAATTTGACCTAAAATTTATTCTAATGAATTGATGAAAAAAATTGATATCGAAAAACGAAAGAGGAATTTAAAATCCACACGTAGACCGATCGCATGTATATTGAGTTGACGCGTAGACCGACCGCACTCGGAAATAATCCACGCGTAGACCGACCGCGACCAGAGTTGTTCGACGCGTAGACCGATCGCATGTACATTGAGTTGACGCGTAGACCGATCGCACTCGGGAATAATCCACGCGTAGACCGACCGCGACCAGAGTTGCTCGACGCGTAGACCGATCGCTTTTTCGAAGAGTAAAAGAAAATAACTTTCTTCTTATCGTATTAATGTAACAATCAATATCAAAACGTGGTTAAAAAATTTTTTTTTTCCAAATTGTTTTTTCATCGAAATGAAATAAATAAACCTTCATTTTTTACCCGTAGATCGACCGCTTTTTCTTGAAACCAAAAAAAAAAAAAAAATTTCGTTTGTAAAATAATAAGAACATGAAAATTATTCCAGGCGTAGACCGATCGGTTTTTCTGAAATTCGAAAGAAAAAAAATTTTCTTCATGAAACGCGAAAACCATTTTGACCAAAAATTTATTCTAATAAATTGATGAAAAAAAATTGGTATCGAAAAACTCGCTTTCTCGAAAAGTAAAAGAACATAACTTCCTTCTTATCGCATTAACGTAACAATCAATATCAAAACGTGCTTAAAAATTTTTTTTTTCAAATTATTTTTCCATCGGAATGAAATGAATAAACCTTAAATTTTTACCCGTAGATCGACCGCTTTTTCTTAAACCCGAAAAGAAATAAAAAAATTTGGTTGTAAAATAATAAGAACATTAAAATTATTCCAGGGGTAGACCGATCGGTTTTTTTGAAATTCGAAAAAAAAAATTTTTTTTTTCATGAAACGCGAAAATTAATTTTACCTTAAATTTGTTCTAATAAATTGATGAAAGAAATTGGTATCGAAAAACGAAAGAGGAATTTCAAATCCACGCGTAGACCGACCGCGGGCAGAGTTGTTCGTTGCGTAGACCGATCGCATGTACATTGAGTTGACGCGTAGACCGATCGCACTCGGAAATAATCCATCCGCAGACCGACCGCGACCAGGGTTGTTCAACGCGTAGACCGATCGCTTTTTCGAAAAGTAAAAGAACATAACTTTCTTCTTATCGCATTAACGTAACAATCAATATCAAAACGTGCTTAAAAATTTTTTTTTTCAAATTATTTTTCTATCGGAATGAAATGAATAAACCTTAATTTTTCACCCGTAGATCGACCGCTTTTTCTTAAACCCAAAAAAAAAAAAATTCGTTTGTAAAATAATAAGAACATTAAAATTATTCCAGGCGTAGACCGATCGGTTTTTCTGAAATTCGAAAAAAAAAAAAAAATTTTTCATGAAACGCGAAAACCATTTTGGCCTAAAATTTATTCTAATGAGTTGATGAAAAAAAATTAGTACTGAAAAACGAAAGAGGAATTTAAAATTCACACGTAGACCGATCGCAAATCTTGTTTGGTCGATAAGTAGACCGTTTATGGTTTCACGAATTTCTTTTATAGGGACGGTCCGAATCTTGTTAATCAACGAGCATTCTTCTAACTCAATCGAGCATTCGTTATTCCCGGCGTTTATCCTCGTATCAATTATTTCGGTTCGAAGAGTAGACGAATCCCTATTTGAAAATTTTTTAAATTTCCACGTGCATCGCATTGGGCCGTTAAAAGTCGTCAGAATCTTCGTAATATTCAACGATTCTCCGGACTTTATGCAAATTAGAAATAAATTTTTTTGCTCGAATAAATTTTTACGAAAATTTTAGATAGGTACAGTGGGAATCTTGTTAATCCATTTATGCAAAATATAATATCACAGATAAAACATTCCTTCAACAAAATCAAGTATCAGTTATTTCCGCCATTTACCGTTGAACAAAATATTTAAGGTCAAAGATTATGCGAATTAGTTTTTTAATTTTTTAATCTATATTTTCAACGTGCATCGCATCGTTGTTAAAATCTTCGTAATATTTAACGATTCTCCGGACTTAATGCAAATTAGAAAAAGATTTTTTTGCTCGAATTAATTTTCACGAAAATTTTAGATAAGGACAGTGGGAATCTCGTTAATCCATTCATATAAAATTTTATATCACAGAAGGAAAATTGCTTCAACGAAATCAAGTATCAGTTATTCCCGCCATTTACCGTTGAACAAAATATTTACGGTCAAAGAGTATGCTCTAATTGTTTTTTCAATTTTTTAATCTATATTTTTAACGTGCATCTCATCGGGCCGTTAGAAATTATCAGAATCCTCATAATATTCAACGATTCTCCGGACTTTATGCAAATTAAAAGAAGATTTTTTTAGCTCGAATTAATTTTTACGAAAATTTTAGATAGGGACAGTCGAAATCTCGTTAATCCATTCATGCCAAAACTTATATCACAGAAGAAACATTTCTTCAACGAAATCAAGTATCAGTTATTCCCGCCATTTACCGTTGAACAAAATAATTACGGTCAAAGAGTATGCTCTAATTGTTTTTTTCAATTTTTTAATCTATATTTTGAACGTGCATCGCATCGGGCCGTTAGATATTATCAGAATCCTCGTAATATTCAACAGTTCTCCGGCCTTTTCGCAAATTAGAAAAAGATTTTTTTGCTCGAATTAATTTTCACGAAATTTTTAGATAGGGACATTGGGAATCTCGTTAATCCAATCATGCACAAATACGATATATCATAGAACAAACATTC
>CAXAQZ010001047.1:0-20397 GCA_963971145.1 Sussaba pulchella | reverse complement strand
CACTCACACACTCACACACTCACTCACTCACACACTCACACACTCACACACTCACGAACTCATACGCTCGGACACTTACACACTCACACACTAACACACTCACACACTTACACACTCACACACTCACACACTCACACACTCACACACTCACACACTCACACACTCACACACTCACACACTCACACACTCACACACTTACACACTCACACATTCACACACTCACACACTCACAGACTCACACGATCACACACTCACACACTTACACACTCACACACTCACACACTTACACACTCACACACTTACACACTCACACACTCACACACTTACACACTTACACACTCACACACTCACGCACTGACACACTGACACACTCACACCCTTACACACTCACAAACTTACACACTTACACACTCACACACTCACACACTCACACACTTACACACTCGCACACTCAGAAACTCACAAACTCACACACTCACACAGTTACACACTCACACACTCACACACTTACACACTCACACACTTACGCACTCACACACTCACACACTTGCACACTTACACACTTAAACTGTTGTGCCCCGCAATTTTTATTACATTCTTCGCACTATAAATTGATTTCAAGGTCATAAAATAAACTTACGAATCAATTATACGCACGATATAATTGTTTCTCATGATTGACCATCGCTGATCCCGAAACAGGCGATATGAAAAGAAATACGGCATTTCCTTTACATACAGGAAACCATACAAATTTAGAGAACAAGAATTCATGAACAATTATATCGAGTATATAATTGTTCCCCACGGTCATCGAACCAGTCGATACAGAATTTGCTAACGAAACTGCTTACGCTAAGTAACGGATATACGGAATTTCCGCTACCACGATTCAATAAATTCAATAAATTCATTTTAAAAGACCTCGAACATTGACCGTGCTGACCAAGTATCATGTGATTGGCCAGCAAGGACTCCCGTGCCGTGACAGAGTTTCCACATCGGTCTCAGGAACGCGAGCGTGGTTTTTTGAGATAAATCCGGGGCACGGTAATCGTACAATACGTCGCGCCGCAATTAACAGCATAACATAATCAATTACGTGAGTGCGTGTTTTAAATTAAACGCGAACCAGTGATCCAGTGCGGATGGTTCGGTTTCCGGTTAAAACAGCGCGAAGTAACTAAACGAGAAACTTGTAAGTCAATCGAAATCTCTGAATGGATATCGTCACAACTTGTAAGACGATATCGCATTCCACACCGGTCAATCTGTGCAGAATGAATTGCAAGGAACATCTTTATAATAAACCAAAACCGTGCTCATATATTTATTTAAGTTTTACTCTTAATTGGCAACCGATCCAAAAACAACATATCCCTCCTGACCCGTAATCCAAGAGTCTAAGGAGACACGGGCAATCCGGGGACACAACAAAACACTGACTTACTCACACACTCACACACTCACACACTTCCGCGCTCACACACGTGACCACTTCCACACTCACACACTCACAAACTCACACACTCACACACTTCTGCACTCACACACGTGACCACTTCCACACTCACACACACACAAACTCACACACTCGTACACTCACGCACTCACACACTCACACACTTACACACTCACACACTCACAAACTCACACACTCACACACTCACACACTCACACACTCACAGACTCACACACTTACACACTCACACACTCACACACTCACACACTCAAACTGTCACACGCACACACACACACACACACAAACACACACGGACACACACACACACACACACACACACACACACACACACACACACACACACACACACACACACACACACACACACACACACACACACACACACACACACACACACACACACACACACACACACACACACACACACACACACACACACACACACACACACACACACACACACACACACACACACACACACACACACACACACTCACACACACACCCACACACACACACACACTCACACGCTTACACACTCACACACTCACACACTCACACACTCACCCACTCACACACTCACACACTCACACACTCACACACTCACACACTCACACACTTACACACTCACACACTCACACACTCACACACTCACGCACTTACACACTCACACACTCACACACTCACACACTCACACACTCACACACTCACACACTCACACACTCACACACTCACACACTCACACACTTACACACTTACACACTCGCACACTCACGCACTGACACACTTACACACTCACAACCTCACGCACTGACACACTGACACACTCACACCCTTACACACTCACGAACTTACACACTTACACACTCACACACTCACACACTCACACACTTACACACTCACACACCTACACACACACACACACACACACACACACACACACACACACACACACACACACACACACACACACACACACACACACACACACACACACACACACACACACACACACACACACACACACACACACACACAAACACACACACACACACACACACACACACACACACACACACACACACACACACACACACACACACACACACACTCACACACGCACCCACACACACACACACACTCACACACTTACACACTCGCACACTCACACACTCACACACTTACACACTCATACACTCACACACTTACACACTCACACACTTACACACTTACACACTCACACACTCACACACTCACACACTCACACACTCACACACTCACACACTCACACACTCACACACTCACACACTTACACACTCATACACTCACGCACTTACACACTGACACACTCACACCCTTACGCACTAGCACACTTACACACTTACACACTTACACACTTACACTCTAACACTCTCACACTTCCACACACTTACACAATCACACGATCACACACTCACACACTCGTACACTCACACACTCACACACTCACATACTTACACACTCACTCACTCACACGCTTACACGCTCGTACACTTACACACTCACACACTCACACACTCTCACACTCACACACTCACACACGCACACACTCACGCACTCACACACTCACACACTCACACACTCACACACTCACACACTCACACACTCACACACTCACACACTCACACACTCACACACTCACACACTCACACACTCACACACTTACACACTCACACACTCACACACTCACACACTTACACACTCACACACTCACACACTCACACTCTCACAAAATCACACACTCACACACTCACACACTCACACATTCACATACTCACACACACACACTTACACACTTACACACTCACACACTTACACACGTACACACTCACACACTTACAGACTTACACACTCACGCACTCAAGCTTTGACACACTCACACACTCACACACTCACACTTTTACAGACTCACACACTCACACACTCACACACTCACACACTCTCACGCTTACACACTCACAAACTCACACACTCACACACCCACACACTCGAACACTCACACACTCACACACTTACACCCTCAAACACTCAAACACTCACACACTCACACACTTACACACTCACGGACTCACACACTCACACACTCACACACTCACACACTCACACACTCACACACTCACACACTCACACACTCACACACTCACACACTCACACACTCACACACTCACACTATCACACACTCACACACTCACACACTCACACGCTCACACACTCACACGCTCACACAATCACACACTCACAAACTCACACACTCAAACACTCACACTTTCACACACTCACACATTCACACACTCACACACTTACACACTTACACAATCGCACACTCACACACTCACACACTCACACACTCACACACTCACACACTCACACATTCACACACTTACACACTCACACAATCACACACTCACACACTCACACACTTACACACTCACACACTTGCACACTTGCACACTCACACGCATACACACTCTCACACTCAAACACTCACACACTTACACACTCACTCACTTATACACTCAAACACACTCACGGACTTAGACACTAACACACTCACACTTTCACACTCACACACACACACTCAGACACTCACACACTCACACACTCATACACTCACACACTGACACACTCACACACTCGTGCACTCCCACACTCACACACTCACACACTTACGAACTCACACACTCACACGCTTACACACTCACACACTCACACACTCACACACTTACACACTCACACACTCACACACTCACACACTCACACACTCACACACTCACACACTCACACACTCACACACTCACACACTCACACACTCACACACTCACACACTCACACACTCACACACTCACACACTCACACACTCACACACTCACGGACTCACACGCTCACACACTCACTCACTCACACACTCACACACTCACACACTTACACACTCACACACTCACACACTCACACACTCACACACTCACACACTCACACACTTACACACTCACACACTCACACACTCCCACACTTACACACTCACACACTCACACACTTACACTCTTAGTAAATCACACACTCACACACCCACACACTCACACACTCACACACTAACACACTCACACACTCACACACTTACAGACTCACACACTCACACACTCACACACTCACACACTTTCACGCTTACACACTCACACACTTACACACTTACACACTCACCCATTAACACACTCACACACTCACACACTCACACACTTACACACTCGAACACTCCCACACCCACACACTCACACACTCATACACTTACACACTCATACACTAAAACACTCGAACACTCACACACTAACACACTTACACAGTCACACACTCACACACTCACACACTTACACACTCATACACTCACACACTCACACACTCACACACTCACACACTCACACACTCACACACTCACACTTTCAAACACTAACACACTTACACACTCACACACTCACACTTTTACACACTCACACGCTTACACACTCACACGCTTACACACTGACACACTGACACACTTACACACTTACACACTCACACACTCACACACTTTCACACTCACACACTTGCACACTTACACACTCACAAACATACACACTCTCACACTTAAACACTCACACACTCACACACTCACTAACTCACACACTCACACACACTCACACACTTATACACTCACACACTCACACTTTCACACTTACACACACACACACACTCACTCACACACTTACACACTCACACACTCACACACTCACACACTCACACACTCACACACTCACACACTTACACACTCGTACACTCACACGCTCACACACTCACACATTTACACACTCACACACTCACACGCTCACACGCTCACACACTCACACACTTACACACTCCCACACTTACACACTCACACAATCACACACCTACACACTTACACTTTCAAACACTTACACACTTACACACCCACACGCTCACACACTTACACACTCACACACTCACACACTCACACACTTACACAATCACACACTCACACACTTAAACACTCGAACACTCACACACACACACACTTATACACTCACACACTCACACAATCCCACTCACACACTTCCATACTTACACACTCACAGACTCACAAACTCACACACTCACACACTCACACACTCACACACTCACACACTCACACACTCACACACTCACACACTTACACAATTACACACTTACACACTCACACACTCCCGCACTCCCACACTCACACACTCACACACTCACACACTTCCGCACTCACACACTTACACACTTACACACCCACACGCTCACACACTTACACACTCACACACTCACACACTTACACAATCACACACTCACACACTTAAACACTCGAACACTTACACACAAACACACTTATACACTCACACACTCACACATCACACTCACACACTTTCATACTTACACACTCATACACTCACACACTCACACACTCACACACTCATACACACACACTCACACACTCATACACACACACTCACACACTCACACACTCACACACTCACACACTCACACACTCACACACTCACACACTCACACAATCACACACTTCCACACTCCCACACTTACACACTCACACACTCACACACTTCCGCACTCACACACTTACACACTTACACACCCACACGCTCACACACTTACACGATCACACACTCACACCCTCACACACTTACACAATCACACACACACACACTTGAACACTCGAACACTCACACACACACACACACTTATACACTCACACACTCACACAATCACACTCACACACTTCCATACTTACACACTCACAGACTTACAAACTCACACACTCACACACTCACACACTCACACACTCACACACTCACACACTCACACACTACCACAATCACACACTTACACAGTCACACAATCACACACTCACACACTCACACACTCACACACTCACACACTCACACACTCATACACTCACACACTCACACACTCACACACTCACACACTCACACACTCATACACTCACACAATCACACACTCACACACTCACACACTCACACACTCATACACTTGCACACTTACAAACTCACACACATACACACTTGCACACTCACACGCATACACACTCTCACACTCAAACACTCACACACTTACACACTCACTCACTTATACACTCAAACACACTCACGGACTTAGACACTAACACACTCACACTTTCACACTCACACGCACACACTCAGACACTCACACACTCACACACTCATACACTCACACACTCACACACTGACACACTCACACACTCGTGCACTCCCACACTCACACACTCACACACTTACGAACTCACACACTCACACGCTTACACACTCACACACTCACACACTCACACACTCACACACTCACACACTCACACACTCACACACTCACACACTCACACACTCACACACTCACACACTCACACACTCACACACTCACACACTCACACACTCACACACTCACACACTCACACACTCACACACTCACACACTCACACACTCACACACTCACGGACTCACACGCTCACACACTCACTCACTCACACACTCACACACTCACACACTTACACACTCACACACTCACACACTCACACACTCACACACTCACACACTTACACACTCACACACTCACACACTCCCACACTTACACACTCACACACTCACACACTTACACTCTTACAAAATCACACACTCACACACCCACACACTCACACACTCACACAGTAACACACTCACACACTCACACACTTACAGACTCACACACTCACACACTCACACACTCACACACTTTCACGCTTACACACTCACACACTTACACACTTACACACTCACCCATTAACACACTCACACACTCACACACTCACACACTTACACACTCGAACACTCCCACACCCACACACTCACACACTCATACACTTACACACTCATACACTAAAACACTCGAACACTAACACACTTACACAGTCACACACTCACACACTCACACACTTACACACTCATACACTCACACACTCACACACTCACACACTCACACACTCACACACTCACACTTTCAAACACTAACACACTTACACACTCACACACTCACACTTTTACACACTCACACGCTTACACACTCACACGCTTACACACTGACACACTGACACACTTACACACTTACACACTCACACACTCACACACTTTCACACTCACACACTTGCACACTTACACACTCACAAACATACACACTCTCACACTTAAACACTCACACACTCACACACTCACTAACTCACACACTCACACACACTCACACACTTATACACTCACACACTCACACTTTCACACTTACACACACACACACACTCACTCACACACTTACACACTCACACACTCACACACTCACACACTCACACACTCACACACTCACACACTTACACACTCGTACACTCACACACTCACACACTCACACATTTACACACTCACACACTCACACGCTCACACGCTCACACACTCACACACTGACACACTCCCACACTTACACACTCACACAATCACACACCTACACGATTACACTTTCAAACACTTACACACTTACACACCCACACGCTCACACACTTACACACTCACACACTCACACACTCACACACTTACACAATCACACACTCACACACTTAAACACTCGAACACTCACACACACACACACTTATACACTCACACACTCACACAATCCCACTCACACACTTCCATACTTACACACTCACAGACTCACAAACTCACACACTCACACACTCACACACTCACACACTCACACACTCACACACTCACACACTCACACACTTACACAATTACACACTTACACACTCACACACTCCCGCACTCCCACACTCACACACTCACACACTCACACACTTCCGCACTCACACACTTACACACTTACACACCCACACGCTCACACACTTACACACTCACACACTCACACACTTACACAATCACACACTCACACACTTAAACACTCGAACACTTACACACAAACACACTTATACACTCACACACTCACAAATCACACTCACACACTTTCATACTTACACACTCATACACTCACACACTCACACACTCACACACTCATACACACACACTCACACACTCACACACTCACACACTCACACACTCACACACTCACACACTCACACACTCACACACTCACACACTCACACACTCACACACTCACACACTCACACACTTCCACACTCCCACACTCACACACTCACACACTCACACACTTCCGCACTCACACACTTACACACTTACACACCCACACGCTCACACACTTACACGATCACACACTCACACCCTCACACACTTACACAATCACACACACACACACTTGAACACTCGAACACTCACACACACACACACACTTATACACTCACACACTCACACAATCACACTCACACACTTCCATACTTACACACTCACAGACTTACAAACTCACACACTCACACACTCACACACTCACACACTCACACACTCACACACTTACACACTCACACACTCACACACTACCACAATCACACACTTACACAGTCACACAATCACACACTCACACACTCACACACTCACACACTCACACACTCACACACTCATACACTCACACACTCACACACTCACACACTCACACACTCACACACTCATACACTCACACAATCACACACTCACACACTCACACACTCACACACTCATACACTTGCACACTTACAAACTCACACACATACACACTCTCACACTTAAACACTCACACACTCACTCACTCACACACTCACACACACTCACACACTTACACACATCCACACACTCACACACTCACTTACTCACACACTCACACACACTCACACACTTACACACACTCACACACTTACACTTTCACATTTACACACACATACTCACACACTCACACACTCACACACTCACACAATCACACACTTACACACTCGTACACTCACACACTCACACACTTACACACTCACACACTCACACACTCAAAAACTGACTCACTTACACACTCACTCACTCACACACTCACAGACTCACACATTCAAACACTCACACACTCACTCACTCACACACTTACACACTCACATACTCACACACTCACACACTCGGACACTCACACACTTACACACTGCCACACTCACACACGCACCCACTTACACACTCACACACTCACAAACTCACACACTCACAAACTCACACACTTACACACTCACACACTCACACACTCACACTCTCACACACTCACACACTTACACACTCACACACTCACACACTCACACACTCACACAGTCACACACTTACACACGTACACACTCACACACTCACACACTCACACACTCACAGACTCGCACACTCACACACTCACAAACTTACACACTCACACACTTGCACACGCACACACTCACACACTCACAGACTCACACACTCACACACTCACACACTCACACACTTACACACTCACACTCACACAGTTACACACTCACACACTCACACACTCACACACTCAGACTTTCACATACTCACACACTCACTCACTCACACACTCACACACTTACACACTCACACACTCACACACTCACACACTCACACACTTAAACACTCACACACTCACACACTCACACACTCACACACTCACACACTCACACACTCACACACTCACACACTCACACACTCACACACTCACACACTCACACACTCACACACTCACACACTCACACACTCACACACTCACACACTCACACACTCACACACTCACACACTCACACACTCACGGACTCACACGCTCACACTCTCACTCACTCACACACTCACACACTCACACACTCACATACTTACACACTCACACACTCACACACTCACACACTCACACACTTACACACTCACACACTCACACACTCCCACACTTACACACTCACACACTCACACACTTACACTCTTACAAAATCACACACTCACACACCCACACACTCACACACTCACACACTAACACACTCACACACTCACACACTTACAGACATACACACTCACACACTCACACACTCACACACTCACACACTTTCACGCTTACACACTCACACACTTACACACTTACACACTCACCCATTAACACACTCACACACTCACACACTCACACACTTACACACTCGAACACTCCCACACCCACACACTCACACACTCATACACTTACACACTCATACACTAAAACACTCGAACACTCACACACTAACACACTTACACAGTCACACACTCACACACTCACACACTTACACACTCATACACTCACACACTCACACACTCACACACTCACACACTCACACACTCACACTTTCAAACACTAACACACTTACACACTCACACACTCACACTTTTACACACTCACACGCTTACACACTCACACGCTTACACACTGACACACTGACACACTTACACACTTACACACTCACACACTCACACACTTTCACACTCACACACTTGCACACTTACACACTCACAAACATACACACTCTCACACTTAAACACTCACACACTCACACACTCACTAACTCACACACTCACACACACTCACACACTTATACACTCACACACTCACACTTTCACACTCACACACACACACACACTCACTCACACACTTACACACTCACACACTCACACACTCACACACTCACACACTCACACACTTACACACTCGTACACTCACACACTCACACACTCACACATTTACACACTCACACACTCACACGCTCACACGCTCACACACTCACACACTTACACACTCCCACACTTACACACTCACACAATCACACACCTACACACTTACACTTTCAAACACTTACACGCTTACACACCCACACGCTCACACACTTACACACTCACACACTCACACACTCACACACTTACACAATCACACACTCACACACTTAAACACTCGAACACTCACACACACACACACTTATACACTCACACACTCACACAATCCCACTCACACACTTCCATACTTACACACTCACAGACTCACAAACTCACACACTCACACACTCACACACTCACACACTCACACACTCACACACTCACACACTCACACACTCACACACTCACACACTTACACAATTACACACTTACACACTCACACACTCCCGCACTCCCACACTCACACACTCACACACTCACACACTTCCGCACTCACACACTTACACACTTACACACCCACACGCTCACACACTTACACACTCACACACTCACACACTTACACAATCACACACTCACACACTTAAACACTCGAACACTTACACACAAACACACTTATACACTCACACACTCACACATCACACTCACACACTTTCATACTTACACACTCATACACTCACACACTCACACACTCACACACTCACACACTCACACACTCATACACACACACTCACACACTCACACACTCACACACTCACACACTTACACACTCACACACTCACACACTCACACACTCACACACTCACACACTCACACACTTCCACACTCCCACACTCACACACTCACACACTCACACACTTCCGCACTCACACACTTACACACTTACACACCCACACGCTCACACACTTACACGATCACACACTCACACCCTCACACACTTACACAATCACACACACACACACTTGAACACTCGAACACTCACACACACACACACACTTATACACTCACACACTCACACAATCACACTCACACACTTCCATACTTACACACTCACAGACTTACAAACTCACACACTCACACACTCACACACTCACACACTCACACACTCACACACTCACACACTACCACAATCACACACTTACACAGTCACACAATCACACACTCACACACTCACACACTCACACACTCACACACTCACACACTCATACACTCACACACTCACACACTCACACACTCACACACTCACACACTCGGACACTCACACAATCACACACTCACACACTCACACACTCACACACTCATACACTTGCACACTTACAAACTCACACACATACACACTCTCACACTCAAACACTCACACACTCACTCACTCACACACTCACACACACTCACACACTTACACACATCCACACACTCACACACTCACTTACTCACACACTCACACACACTCACACACTTACACACACTCACACACTTACACTTTCACATTTACACACACATACTCACACACTAACACACTCACACACTCACACAATCACACACTTACACACTCGTACACTCACACACTCACACACTCACACATTTACACACTCACACACTCACACGCTCACACGCTTACACACTCACACACTCACACACTCACACACCCACACGCTCACACGCTTACACACTCACACTCTCACACAATCACGCAATTACACACTAACACACTCACACACTCACACACTTACACACTCACACACTCACACACTCAAAAACTGACTCACTTACACACTCACTCACTCACACACTCACAGACTCACACACTCAAACACTCACACACTCACTCACTCACACACTTACACACTCACATACTCACACACTCACACACTCGGACACTCACACACTTACACACTGCCACACTCACACACGCACCCACTTACACACTCACAAACTCACACACTCACAAACTCACACACTTACACACTCACACACTCACACACTCACACACTCACACAGTCACACACTTACACACTTACACACTCACACACTCACACACTCACACACTCACAGACTCGCACACTCGACACACTCACAAACTTACACACTCACACACTTGCACACGCACACACTCACACACTCACAGACTCACACACTCACACACTCACACACTCACACACTTACACACTCACACTCACACAGTTACACACTCACACACTCACACACTCACACACTCAGACTTTCACATACTCACACACTCACTCACTCACACACTCACACACTCACACACTCACACACTCACACACTCACACACTCACACACTCACACACTTAAACACTGACACACTCACACACTCATACACTCACACACTCACACACTCACACACTCACACACTCACACACTCACACACTCACACACTCACACACTCACACACTCACACACTCACACACTCACACACTCACACACTCACACACTCACACACTCACACACTCACACACTCACACACTCACACACTCACACACTCACACACTCGCACACTCACACACTCACACACTCACACACTCACACACTCACACACTCACACACTCACACACTCACACACTCACACACTCACACACTCACACACTTACACACTTACACACTCACGAACTGACACACCCACACACTCACACACTCACACACTTACAAACTCACACGGGCACCCACTTACACACTCACACACTCACACACTCACACACTCACACACTCACACACTCACACACTCACACACTCACACACTCACACACTCACGGACTCACACACTCACACACTCAAACACTCACACACTCACACACTCACACACTCACACACTCACACACTCACACACTTACACACTCACACGCTTACACACTCACACTCTCACACAATCACGCAATTACACACTAACACACTCACACACTCACACACTTACACACTCACACACTCAAAAACTGACTCACTTACACACTCACTCACTCACACACTCACAGACTCACACACTCAAACACTCACACACTCACTCACTCACACACTTACACACTCACATACTCACACACTCACACACTCGGACACTCACACACTTACACACTGCTACACTCACACACGCACCCACTTACACACTCACACACTCACAAACTCACACACTCACAAGATCACACACTCACACACTCACACACTCACACACTCACACTCTCACACACTCACACACTTACACACTCACACACTCACACACTCACAGTCACACACTTACACACTTACACACTCACACACTCACACACTCACACACTCACAGACTCGCACACTCACACACTCACAAACTTACACAATCACACACTTGCACACGCACACACTCACACACTCACAGACTCACACACTCACACTTTCACACTCACACACACACACACACACACTCACACACTTACACACTCACACACTCACACACTCACACACTCACACACTCACACACTCACACACTTACACACTCGTACACTCACACACTCACACACTCACACATTTACACACTCACACACTCACACGCTCACACGCTTACACACTCACACACTTACACACTCCCACATTTACACACTCACACAATCACACACCTACACACTTAAACTTTCAAACACTTACACACTTACACACCCACACGCTCACACACTTACACACTTACACACTCACACACTCACACACTTACACAATCACACACTCACACACTTAAACACTCGAACACTCACACACACACACACTTATACACTCACACACTCACACAATCCCACTCACACACTTCCATACTTACACACTCACAGACTCACAAACTCACACACTCACACACTCACACATTCACACACTCACACACTCACACACTCACACACTCACACACTTACACAATTACACACTTACACACTCACACACTCCCACACTCCCACACTCACACACTCACACACTTCCGCACTCACACACTTACACACTTACACACCCACACGCTCACACACTTACACACTCACACACTTACACACTTACACAATCTCACACTCACACACTTAAACACTCGAACACTTACACACAAACACACTTATACACTCACACACTCACACAATCACACTCACACACTTTCATACTTACACACTCATACACTCACACACTCACACACTCACACACTCATACACACACACTCACACACTCACACACTCACACACTCACACACTCACACACTCACACACTTACACACTCACACACTCACACACTCACACACTTCCACACTCCCACACTCACACACTCACACACTCACACACTTCCGCACTCACACACTTACACACTTACACACCCACACGCTCACACACTTACACGATCACACACTCACACCCTCACACACTTACACAATCACACACTCACACACTTGAACACTCGAACACTCACACACACACACTTATACACTCACACACTCACACAATCACACTCACACACTTCCATACTTACACACTCACAGACTTACAAACTCACACACTCACACACTCACACACTCACACACTCACACACTCACACACTCACACACTTACACAATCACACACTTACACACTCACACAATCACACACTCACACACTCACACACTCACACACTCATACACTCACACACTCACACACTCACACACTCACACACTCACACACTCATACACTCACACAATCACACACTCACACACTCACACACTCACACACTCATACACTTGCACACTTACAAACTCACACACATACACACTCTCACACTCAAACACTCACACACTCACTCACTCACACACTCACACACACTCACACACTTACACACACTTACACACTCACACACTCACTTACTCACACACTCACACACACTCACACACTTACACACACTCACACACTTACACTTTCACATTTACACACACATACTCACACACTCACACACTCACACACTCACACAATCACACACTTACACACTCGTACACTCACACACTCACACACTCACACATTTACACACTCACACACTCACACGCTCACACGCTTACACACTCACACACTCACACACTCACACACCCACACGCTCACACGCTTACACACTCACACTCTCACAGAATCACGCAATTACACACTAACACACTCACACACTCACACACTCACACACTTACACACTCACACACTCGCACACTCACACACTCAAAAACTGACTCTCTTACACACTCACTCACTCACACACTCACAGACTCACACACTCAAACACTCACACACTCACTCACTCACACACTTACACACTCACATACTCACACACTCACACACTCGGACACTCACACACTTACACACTGCCACACTCACACACGCACCCACTTACACACTCACACACTCACAAACTCACACACTCACAAACTCACACACTCACACACTCACACACTCACACACTCACACTCTCACACACTTACACACTCACACACTCACACACTCACACACTCACACACTCACACAGTCACACACTTACACACTTACACACTCACACACTCACACACTCACACACTCACACACTCACAGACTCGCACACTCACACACTCACAAACTTACACAATCACACACTTGCACACGCACACACTCACACACTCACAGACTCACACACTCACACACTCACACACTCACACACTCACACACTTACACACTCACACTCACACAGTTACACACTCACACACTCACACACTCAGACTTTCACATACTCACACACTCACTCACTCACACACTCACACACTTACACACTCACACACTCACACACTCACACACTCACACACTTAAACACTCACGCACTCACACACTCATACACTCACACACTCACACACTCACACACTCACACACTCACACACTCACACACTCACACACTCACACACTCACACACTCACACACTCACACACTCACACACTCACACACTCACACACTCACACACTCACACACTCACACACTCACACACTCACACACTCACACACTCACACACTCACACACTCACACACTCACACACTCACACACTCACACACTCACACACTCACACACTCACACACTCACACACTCACACACTCACACACTCACACACTCACACACTCACACACTCACACACTCACGAACTAACACACCCACACACTCACACACTCACACACTTACAAACTCACACGGGCACCCACTTACACACTCACACACTCACACACTCACACACTCACACACTCACACACTCACACACTCACACACTCACACACTCACACACTCACGCACTCACGGACTCACACACTCACACACTCAAACACTCACACACCCACACACTCACACACCCACACACTCACACACTTACACACTCACACACTTACACACTTAAACACTCACACTCTCACAGACTCACTCACTCACACACTCACGCACTCACACACTCACACACTTACACACTAGCACACTCACACACTCACACACTTACACACTCACGAACTCATGCACTCGGAAACTTACACACTCACACACTTACACGCTTACACACTCACACACTTACACACTGACACACTCACACACTGACACACTTACACACTCACACACTCACACACTCAAACACTCACACACTTACACATTTACACACTCACACAATCACACACTTACGGACTCACACACTCACACACTCACACACTTACACATTAACTCACTCACACAATCACACACTTACACACTCACACACTCACACACTCACACACTCACACACTCACACACTCACACACTTACACACTCACGCACTCACACACTCACACACTCAAACACTAACACAGTCACACACTCACACACTCACACACTCACACACTCACACACTCACACACTCACACACTTACACACCCACACACTCACACACTCACACACTCACACACTCACACACTCACACACTCACACACTCACACACTCACAAACTCACAAACTCACGTACTCAGACACTTACACACTCACACACTCACACACTTACACACTTACACACACACACTCACACACTTACACACTCACACACTCACACACTTACACACTCACACACTCACCCGCTTACACACTCCCACACTTACACACTCACACACTTAAACACTCACACACTTACACACTCACACACTCAAGCACTCACACACTTACAAACTCACTAACTCACACACTCACAATTTCACACACTCACACACTCACACACTCACACACTCACACACTTACACACTCACACACTCACACACTCACACTGACACACTCACACACTCACACACTCACACACTCACACACTCACACACTCACACACTCACACACTCACACACTCACACACTCACACACTCACACACTCAAACACTCACACACTCACACACTCACACACTCACACACTCACACACTTACACACTCACACACTTACACACTTAAACACTCACACTCTCACACACTCACTCACTCACACACTCACGCACTGACACACTCACACACTTACACACTAGCACACTCACACACTCACACACTTACACACTCACGAACTCATACACTTACACACTGACACACTCACACACTGACACACTCCCACACTTACACACTCACACACTCACACACTTAAACACTCACACACTTACACATTTACACACTCACACAATCACACACTTACACACTCACACACTCACACACTCACACACTTACACATTAACACACTCACACAATCACACACTTACACACTCACACACTCACACACTCACACACTCACACACTCACACACTTACACACTCACGCACTCACACACTCACACACTCAAACACTAACACACTCACACACTCACACACTCACACACTCACACACTCACACACTCACACACTCACACACTTACACACTCACACACTCACACACTCACACACTCACACACTCACACACTCACACACTCACACACTCACACACTCACACACTCACACACTTACACACTTACACACTCACACACTTACGCACTGACACACTGACACACTCACACCCTTACACACTCACAAACTTACACACTTACACACTCACACACTCACACACTCACACACTCACACACTCACACACTCACACACTCACACACTCACACACTCACACACTCACACACTCACACACTCACACACTCACACACTCACACACTCACACACTCACACTGTCACACGCACACACGCACACACACAAACACACACACACACACACACACACACACACACTCACACACACACACACACACACACACACACACACACACACACACACACACACACACACACACACACACACACACACTCACACACACACCCACACACACACACACACTCACACGCTTACACACTCACACACTCACACACTCACACACTCACACACTCACACACTCACACACTCACACACTCACACACTCACACACTCACACACTCACACACTCACACACTCACACACTCACACACTCACACACTCACACACTCACACACTCACACACTCACGCACTTACACACTCACACACTCACACACTCACACACTCACACACTCACACACTCACACACTTACACCCTTACACACTCACACACTCACGCCCTGACACACTTACACACTCACAACCTTACGCACTGACACACTGACACACTCACACCCTTACACACTCACGAACTTACACACTTACACACTTACACACTTACACACTCACACACTCACACACTCACACACTCACACACTTACACACTCACACACTCACACACACACACACACACTGGCACACTCACACACTTACAAACTTACACACTCACGCACTCACGCACTCACACACTCACACACTCACACACTCACACACTCACGAACTCATACACTCGGACACTTACACACTCACACACTCACACTCTCACACACTCACACACTCACAACCTCACGCACTGACACACTGACACACTTACACCCTTACACACTCACGAACTTACCCACTCACACACTCACACACTCACACACTCACACACGCAGCCAATTACACACTCACACACTCACACACTCACACACTCACACACTCACACACTTACACACTCACACACTCACACACTCACACACTCACACACTCACACACTCACACACTCACACACTCACA
>CAXAQZ010001046.1:0-28896 GCA_963971145.1 Sussaba pulchella | reverse complement strand
GAGATAGAGATAGAGATAGAGATAGAGATAGAGATAGAGATAGAGATAGAGATAGAGATAGAGATAGAGATAGAGATAGAGATAGAGATAGAGATAGAGATAGAGATAGAGATAGAGATAGAGATAGAGATAGAGATAGAGATAGAGATAGAGATAGAGATAGAGATAGAGATAGAGATAGAGATAGAGATAGAGATAGAGATAGAGATAGAGATAGAGATAGAGATAGAGATAGAGATAGAGATAGAGATAGAGATAGAGATAGAGATAGAGATAGAGATAGAGATAGAGATAGAGATAGAGATAGAGATAGAGATAGAGATAGAGATAGAGATAGAGATAGAGATAGAGATAGAGATAGAGATAGAGATAGAGATAGAGATAGAGATAGAGATAGAGATAGAGATAGAGATAGAGATAGAGATAGAGATAGAGATAGAGATAGAGATAGAGATAGAGATAGAGATAGAGATAGAGATAGAGATAGAGATAGAGATAGAGATAGAGATAGAGATAGAGATAGAGATAGAGATAGAGATAGAGATAGAGATAGAGATAGAGATAGAGATAGAGATAGAGATAGAGATAGAGATAGAGATAGAGATAGAGATAGAGATAGAGATAGAGATAGAGATAGAGATAGAGATAGAGATAGAGATAGAGATAGAGATAGAGATAGAGATAGAGATAGAGATAGAGATAGAGATAGAGATAGAGATAGAGATAGAGATAGAGATAGAGATAGAGATAGAGATAGAGATAGAGATAGAGATAGAGATAGAGATAGAGATAGAGATAGAGATAGAGATAGAGATAGAGATAGAGATAGAGATAGAGATAGAGATAGAGATAGAGATAGAGATAGAGATAGAGATAGAGATAGAGATAGAGATAGAGATAGAGATAGAGATAGAGATAGAGATAGAGATAGAGATAGAGATAGAGATAGAGATAGAGATAGAGATAGAGATAGAGATAGAGATAGAGATAGAGATAGAGATAGAGATAGAGATAGAGATAGAGATAGAGATAGAGATAGAGATAGAGATAGAGATAGAGATAGAGATAGAGATAGAGATAGAGATAGAGATAGAGATAGAGATAGAGATAGAGATAGAGATAGAGATAGAGATAGAGATAGAGATAGAGATAGAGATAGAGATAGAGATAGAGATAGAGATAGAGATAGAGATAGAGATAGAGATAGAGATAGAGATAGAGATAGAGATAGAGATAGAGATAGAGATAGAGATAGAGATAGAGATAGAGATAGAGATAGAGATAGAGATAGAGATAGAGATAGAGATAGAGATAGAGATAGAGATAGAGATAGAGATAGAGATAGAGATAGAGATAGAGATAGAGATAGAGATAGAGATAGAGATAGAGATAGAGATAGAGATAGAGATAGAGATAGAGATAGAGATAGAGATAGAGATAGAGATAGAGATAGAGATAGAGATAGAGATAGAGATAGAGATAGAGATAGAGATAGAGATAGAGATAGAGATAGAGATAGAGATAGAGATAGAGATAGAGATAGAGATAGAGATAGAGATAGAGATAGAGATAGAGATAGAGATAGAGATAGAGATAGAGATAGAGATAGAGATAGAGATAGAGATAGAGATAGAGATAGAGATAGAGATAGAGATAGAGATAGAGATAGAGATAGAGATAGAGATAGAGATAGAGATAGAGATAGAGATAGAGATAGAGATAGAGATAGAGATAGAGATAGAGATAGAGATAGAGATAGAGATAGAGATAGAGATAGAGATAGAGATAGAGATAGAGATAGAGATAGAGATAGAGATAGAGATAGAGATAGAGATAGAGATAGAGATAGAGATAGAGATAGAGATAGAGATAGAGATAGAGATAGAGATAGAGATAGAGATAGAGATAGATAGAGATAGAGATAGAGATAGAGATAGAGATAGAGATAGAGATAGAGATAGAGATAGAGATAGAGATAGAGATAGAGATAGAGATAGAGATAGAGATAGAGATAGAGATAGAGATAGAGATAGAGATAGAGATAGAGATAGAGATAGAGATAGAGATAGAGATAGAGATAGAGATAGAGATAGAGATAGAGATAGAGATAGAGATAGAGATAGAGATAGAGATAGAGATAGAGATAGAGATAGAGATAGAGATAGAGATAGAGATAGAGATAGAGATAGAGATAGAGATAGAGATAGAGATAGAGATAGAGATAGAGATAGAGATAGAGATAGAGATAGAGATAGAGATAGAGATAGAGATAGAGATAGAGATAGAGATAGAGATAGAGATAGAGATAGAGATAGAGATAGAGATAGAGATAGAGATAGAGATAGAGATAGAGATAGAGATAGAGATAGAGATAGAGATAGAGATAGAGATAGAGATAGAGATAGAGATAGAGATAGAGATAGAGATAGAGATAGAGATAGAGATAGAGATAGAGATAGAGATAGAGAAGATAGAGATAGAGATAGAGATAGAGATAGAGATAGAGATAGAGATAGAGATAGAGATAGAGATAGAGATAGAGATAGAGATAGAGATAGAGATAGAGATAGAGATAGAGATAGAGATAGAGATAGAGATAGAGATAGAGATAGAGATAGAGATAGAGATAGAGATAGAGATAGAGATAGAGATAGAGATAGAGATAGAGATAGAGATAGAGATAGAGAGATAGAGATAGAGATAGAGATAGAGATAGAGATAGAGATAGAGATAGAGATAGAGATAGAGATAGAGATAGAGATAGAGATAGAGATAGAGATAGAGATAGAGATAGAGATAGAGATAGAGATAGAGATAGAGATAGAGATAGAGATAGAGATAGAGATAGAGATAGAGATAGAGATAGAGATAGAGATAGAGATAGAGATAGAGATAGAGATAGAGATAGAGATAGAGATAGAGATAGAGATAGAGATAGAGATAGAGATAGAGATAGAGATAGAGATAGAGATAGAGATAGAGATAGAGATAGAGATAGAGATAGAGATAGAGATAGAGATAGAGATAGAGATAGAGATAGAGATAGAGATAGAGATAGAGATAGAGATAGAGATAGAGATAGAGATAGAGATAGAGATAGAGATAGAGATAGAGATAGAGATAGAGATAGAGATAGAGATAGAGATAGAGATAGAGATAGAGATAGAGATAGAGATAGAGATAGAGATAGAGATAGAGATAGAGATAGAGATAGAGATAGAGATAGAGATAGAGATAGAGATAGAGAAAGAGATAGAGATAGAGATAGAGATAGAGATAGAGATAGAGATAGAGATAGAGATAGAGATAGAGAAGGGATAGAGATAGAGATAGAGATAGAGATAGAGATAGAGATAGAGATAGAGATAGAGATAGAGATAGAGATAGAGATAGAGATAGAGATAGAGATAGAGATAGAGATAGAGATAGAGATAGAGATAGAGATAGAGATAGAGATAGAGATAGAGATAGAGATAGAGATAGAGATAGAGATAGAGATAGAGATAGAGATAGAGATAGAGATAGAGATAGAGATAGAGATAGAGATAGAGATAGAGATAGAGATAGAGATAGAGATAGAGATAGAGATAGAGATAGAGATAGAGATAGAGATAGAGATAGAGATAGAGATAGAGATAGAGATAGAGATAGAGATAGAGATAGAGATAGAGATAGAGATAGAGATAGAGATAGAGATAGAGATAGAGATAGAGATAGAGATAGAGATAGAGATAGAGATAGAGATAGAGATAGAGATAGAGATAGAGATAGAGATAGAGATAGAGATAGAGATAGAGATAGAGATAGAGATAGAGATAGAGATAGAGATAGAGATAGAGATAGAGATAGATAGAGATAGAGATAGAGATAGAGATAGAGATAGAGATAGAGATAGAGATAGAGATAGAGATAGAGATAGAGATAGAGATAGAGATAGAGATAGAGATAGAGATAGAGATAGAGATAGAGATAGAGATAGAGATAGAGATAGAGATAGAGATAGAGATAGAGATAGGGATAGAGATAGAGATAGAGATAGAGATAGAGATAGAGATAGAGATAGAGATAGAGATAGAGATAGAGATAGAGATAGAGATAGAGATAGAGATAGAGATAGAGATAGAGATAGAGATAGAGATAGAGATAGAGATAGAGATAGAGATAGAGATAGAGATAGAGATAGAGATAGAGATAGAGATAGAGATAGAGATAGAGATAGAGATAGAGATAGAGATAGAGATAGAGATAAAGATAGAGATAGAGATAGAGATAGAGATAGAGATAGAGATAGAGATAGAGATAGAGATAGAGATAGAAATAGAGATAGAGATAGAGATAGAGATAGAGATGAATATAGAGATATACATAGAGATAGAGATAGAGATAGAGATAGAGATAGAGATAAGAGATAGAGATAGAGATAGATAGAGATAGAGATAGAGATAGAGATAGAGATAGAGATAGAGATAGAGATAGAGATAGAGATAGAGATAGATAGAATAGAGATAGAGATAGAGATAGAGATAGAGATAGAGATAGAGATAGAGATAGAGATAGAGATAGAGATAGAGATAGAGATAGAGATAGAGATGAAGATAGAGATAGAGATAGAGATAGAGATAGAGATAGAGATAGAGACAGAGATAGAGATAGAGATAGAGATAGAGATAGAGATAGAGATAGATATAGAGATAGAGATAGAGATAGAGATAGAGATAGAGATAGAGATAGAGATAGAGATAGAGATAGAGATAGATAGAGATAGAGATAGAGATAGAGATAGAGATAGAGATAGAGATAGAGATAGAGATAGAGATAGAGATAGAGATAGAGATAGAGATAGAGATAGAGATAGAGATAGAGATAGAGATAGAGATAGAGATAGAGATAGAGATAGAGATAGAGATAGAGATAGAGATAGAGATAGAGATAGAGATAGAGATAGAGATAGAGATAGAGATAGAGATAGAGATAGAGATAGAGATAGAGATAGAGATAGAGATAGAGATAGAGATAGAGATAGAGATAGAGATAGAGATAGAGATAGAGATAGAGATAGAGATAGAGATAGAGATAGAGAAGAGATAGAGATAGAGATAGAGATAGAGATAGAGATAGAGATAGAGATAGAGATAAGATAGAGATAGAGATAGAGATAGAGATAGAGATAGAGATAGAGATAGAGATAGAGGAAGAGATAGAGATAGAGATAGAGATAGAGATAGAGATAGAGATAGAGATAGAGATAGAGATAGAGATAGAGATAGAGATAGAGATAGAGATAGAGATAGAGATAGAGATAAAATAGAGATAGAGATAATGATAGAGATAGAGATGGAGATAGAGATAGAGATAGAGATAGAGATAGAGATAGAGATAGAGATAGAGATAGGAGATAGAGATAGAGATAGAGATAGAGATAGAGATAGAGATAGAGATAGAGATAGAGATAGAGATAGAGATAGAGATAGAGATAGAGATAGAGATAGAGATAGAGATAGAGATAGAGATAGAGATAGAGATAGAGATAGAGATAGAGATAGAGATAGAGATAGAGATAGAGATAGAGATAGAGATAGAGATAGAGATAGAGATAGAGATAGAGATAGAGATAGAGATAGAGATAGAGATAGAGATAGAGATAGAGATAGAGATAGAGATAGAGATAGAGATAGAGATAGAGATAGAGATAGAGATAGAGATAGAGATAGAGATAGAGATAGAGATAGAGATAGAGATAGAGATAGAGATAGAGATAGAGATAGAGATAGAGATAGAGATAGAGATAGAGATAGAGATAGAGATAGAGATAGAGATAGAGATAGAGATAGAGATAGAGATAGAGATAGAGATAGAGATAGAGATAGAGATAGAGATAGAGATAGAGATAGAGATAGAGATAGAGATAGAGATAGAGATAGAGATAGAGATAGAGATAGAGATAGAGATAGAGATAGAGATAGAGATAGAGATAGAGATAGAGATAGAGATAGAGATAGAGATAGAGATAGAGATAGAGATAGAGATAGAGATAGAGATAGAGATAGAGATAGAGATAGAGATAGAGATAGAGATAGAGATAGAGATAGAGATAGAGATAGAGATAGAGATAGAGATAGAGATAGAGATAGAGATAGAGATAGAGATAGAGATAGAGATAGAGATAGAGATAGAGATAGAGATAGAGATAGAGATAGAGATAGAGATAGAGATAGAGATAGAGATAGAGATAGAGATAGAGATAGAGATAGAGATAGAGATAGAGATAGAGATAGAGATAGAGATAGAGATAGAGATAGAGATAGAGATAGAGATAGAGATAGAGATAGAGATAGAGATAGAGATAGAGATAGAGATAGAGATAGAGATAGAGATAGAGATAGAGATAGAGATAGAGATAGAGATAGAGATAGAGATAGAGATAGAGATAGAGATAGAGATAGAGATAGAGATAGAGATAGAGATAGAGATAGAGATAGAGATAGAGATAGAGATAGAGATAGAGATAGAGATAGAGATAGAGATAGAGATAGAGATAGAGATAGAGATAGAGATAGAGATAGAGATAGAGATAGAGATAGAGATAGAGATAGAGATAGAGATAGAGATAGAGATAGAGATAGAGATAGAGATAGAGATAGAGATAGAGATAGAGATAGAGATAGAGATAGAGATAGAGATAGAGATAGAGATAGAGATAGAGATAGAGATAGAGATAGAGATAGAGATAGAGATAGAGATAGAGATAGAGATAGAGATAGAGATAGAGATAGAGATAGAGATAGAGATAGAGATAGAGATAGAGATAGAGATAGAGATAGAGATAGAGATAGAGATAGAGATAGAGATAGAGATAGAGATAGAGATAGAGATAGAGATAGAGATAGAGATAGAGATAGAGATAGAGATAGAGATAGAGAGAGATAGAGATAGAGATAGAGATAGAGATAGAGATAGAGATAGAGATAGAGATAGAGATAGAGATAGAGATAGAGATAGAGATAGAGATAGAGATAGAGATAGAGATAGAGATAGAGATAGAGATAGAGATAGAGATAGAGATAGAGATAGAGATAGAGATAGAGATAGAGATAGAGATAGAGATAGAGATAGAGATAGAGATAGAGATAGAGATAGAGATAGAGATAGAGATAGAGATAGAGATAGAGATAGAGATAGAGATAGAGATAGAGATAGAGATAGAGATAGAGATAGAGATAGAGATAGAGATAGAGATAGAGATAGAGATAGAGATAGAGATAGAGATAGAGATAGAGATAGAGATAGATAGAGATAGAGATAGAGATAGAGATAGAGATAGAGATAGAGATAGAGATAGAGATAGAGATAGAGATAGAGATAGAGATAGAGATAGAGATAGAGATAGAGATAGAGATAGAGATAGAGATAGAGATAGAGATAGAGATAGAGATAGAGATAGAGATAGAGATAGAGATAGAGATAGAGATAGAGATAGAGATAGAGATAGAGATAGAGATAGAGATAGAGATAGAGATAGAGATAGAGATAGAGATAGAGATAGAGATAGAGATAGAGATAGAGATAGAGATAGAGATAGAGATGAGATAGAGATAGAGATAGAGATAGAGATAGAGATAGAGATGGAGATAGAGATAGAGATGGAGATGGAGATAGAGATAGAGATAGAGATAGAGATAGAGATAGAGATAGAGATGGAGATGGAGATAGAGATAGAGATAGGGATAGGGATGGAGATAGAGATAGAGATAGAGATAGAGATAGAGATAGAGATAGAGATAGAGATAGAGATAGAGATAGAGATAGAGATAGAGATAGAGATAGAGATAGAGATAGAGATAGAGATAGAGATAGAGATAAAGATAGAGATAGAGATAGAGATAAAGATAGACATAGAGATAGAGATAGAGATAGAGATAGAGATAGAGATAGAGATAGAGATAGAGATAGAGATAGAGATAAAGATAGAGATAGAGATAGAGATAGAGATAGAGATAGAGATAGAGATAGAGATAGAGATAGAGATAGAGATAGAGATAGAGATAGAGATAGAGATAGAGATAGAGATAGAGATAGAGATAGAGATAGAGATAGAGATAGAGATAGAGATAGAGATAGAGATAGAGATAGAGATAGAGATAGAGATAGAGATAGAGATAGAGATAGAGATAGAGATAGAGATAGAGATAGAGATAGAGATAGAGATAGAGATAGAGATGGAGATAGAGATAGAGATAGAGATAGAGATAGAGACAGAGATAGAGATAGAGATAGAGATAGAGATAGAGATAGAGATAGAGATAGAGATAGAGATAGAGATAGAGATAGAAATGGAGATGGATCTAGAGATGGAGATAGAGATGGAGATAGAGATGAGGATAGAGATAGAGATAGAGATAGAGATAGAGATAGAGATAGAGATAGAGATAGAGATAGAGATAGAGATAGAGATAGAGATAGAGATAGAGATAGAGATAGAGATAGAGATAGAGATAGAGATAGAGATAGAGATAGAGATAGAGATAGAGATAGAGATAGAGATAGAGATAGAGATAGAGATAGAGATAGAGATAGAGATAGAGATAGAGATAGAGATAGAGATAGAGATAGAGATAGAGATAGAGATAGAGATAGAGATAGAGATAGAGATAGAGATAGAGATAGAGATAGAGATAGAGATAGAGATAGAGATAGAGATAGAGATAGAGATAGAGATAGAGATAGAGATAGAGATAGAGATAGAGATAGAGATAGAGATAGAGATAGAGATAGAGATAGAGATAGAGATAGAGATAGAGATAGAGATAGAGATAGAGATAGAGATAGAGATAGAGATAGAGATAGAGATAGAGATAGAGATAGAGATAGAGATAGAGATAGAGATAGAGATAGAGATAGAGATAGAGATAGAGATAGAGATAGAGATAGAGATAGAGATAGAGATAGAGATAGAGATAGAGATAGAGATAGAGATAGAGATAGAGATAGAGATAGAGATAGAGATAGAGATAGAGATAGAGATAGAGATAGAGATAGAGATAGAGATAGAGATAGAGATAGAGATAGAGATAGAGATAGAGATAGAGATAGAGATAGAGATAGAGATAGAGATAGAGATAGAGATAGAGATAGAGATAGAGATAGAGATAGAGATAGAGATAGAGATAGAGATAGAGATAGAGATAGAGATAGAGATAGAGATAGAGATAGAGATAGAGATAGAGATAGAGATAGAGATAGAGATAGAGATAGAGATAGAGATAGAGATAGAGATAGAGATAGAGATAGAGATAGAGATAGAGATAGAGATAGAGATAGAGATAGAGATAGAGATAGAGATAGAGATAGAGATAGAGATAGAGATAGAGATAGAGATAGAGATAGAGATAGAGATAGAGATAGAGATAGAGATAGAGATAGAGATAGAGATAGAGATAGAGATAGAGATAGAGATAGAGATAGAGATAGAGATAGAGATAGAGATAGAGATAGAGATAGAGATAGAGATAGAGATAGAGATAGAGATAGAGATAGAGATAGAGATAGAGATAGAGATAGAGATAGAGATAGAGATAGAGATAGAGATAGAGATAGAGATAGAGATAGAGATAGAGATAGAGATAGAGATAGAGATAGAGATAGAGATAGAGATAGAGATAGAGATAGAGATAGAGATAGAGATAGAGATAGAGATAGAGATAGAGATAGAGATAGAGATAGAGATAGAGATAGAGATAGAGATAGAGATAGAGATAGAGATAGAGATAGAGATAGAGATAGAGATAGAGATAGAGATAGAGATAGAGATAGAGATAGAGATAGAGATAGAGATAGAGATAGAGATAGAGATAGAGATAGAGATAGAGATAGAGATAGAGATAGAGATAGAGATAGAGATAGAGATAGAGATAGAGATAGAGTAGAGATAGAGATAGAGATAGAGATAGAGATAGAGATAGAGATAGAGATAGAGATAGAGATAGAGATAGAGATAGAGATAGAGATAGAGATAGAGATAGAGATAGAGATAGAGATAGAGATAGAGATAGAGATAGAGATAGAGATAGAGATAGAGATAGAGATAGAGATAGAGATAGAGATAGAGATAGAGATAGAGATAGAGATAGAGATAGAGATAGAGATAGAGATAGAGATAGAGATAGAGATAGAGATAGAGATAGAGATAGAGATAGAGATAGAGATAGAGATAGAGATAGAGATAGAGATAGAGATAGAGATAGAGATAGAGATAGAGATAGAGATAGAGATAGAGATAGAGATAGAGATAGAGATAGAGATAGAGATAGAGATAGAGATAGAGATAGAGATAGAGATAGAGATAGAGATAGAGATAGAGATAGAGATAGAGATAGAGATAGAGATAGAGATAGAGATAGAGATAGAGATAGAGATAGAGATAGAGATAGAGATAGAGATAGAGATAGAGATAGAGATAGAGATAGAGATAGAGATAGAGATAGAGATAGAGATAGAGATAGAGATAGAGATAGAGATAGAGATAGAGATAGAGATAGAGATAGAGATAGAGATAGAGATAGAGATAGAGATAGAGATAGAGATAGAGATAGAGATAGAGATAGAGATAGAGATAGAGATAGAGATAGAGATAGAGATAGAGATAGAGATAGAGATAGAGATAGAGATAGAGATAGAGATAGAGATAGAGATAGAGATAGAGATAGAGATAGAGATAGAGATAGAGATAGAGATAGAGATAGAGATAGAGATAGAGATAGAGATAGAGATAGAGATAGAGATAGAGATAGAGATAGAGATAGAGATAGAGATAGAGATAGAGATAGAGATAGAGATAGAGATAGAGATAGAGATAGAGATAGAGATAGAGATAGAGATAGAGATAGAGATAGAGATAGAGATAGAGATAGAGATAGAGATAGAGATAGAGATAGAGATAGAGATAGAGATAGAGATAGAGATAGAGATAGAGATAGAGATAGAGATAGAGATAGAGATAGAGATAGAGATAGAGATAGAGATAGAGATAGAGATAGAGATAGAGATAGAGATAGAGATAGAGATAGAGATAGAGATAGAGATAGAGATAGAGATAGAGATAGAGATAGAGATAGAGATAGAGATAGAGATAGAGATAGAGATAGAGATAGAGATAGAGATAGAGATAGAGATAGAGATAGAGATAGAGATAGAGATAGAGATAGAGATAGAGATAGAGATAGAGATAGAGATAGAGATAGAGATAGAGATAGAGATAGAGATAGAGATAGAGATAGAGATAGAGATAGAGATAGAGATAGAGATAGAGATAGAGATAGAGATAGAGATAGAGATAGAGATAGAGATAGAGATAGAGATAGAGATAGAGATAGAGATAGAGATAGAGATAGAGATAGAGATAGAGATAGAGATAGAGATAGAGATAGAGATAGAGATAGAGATAGAGATAGAGATAGAGATAGAGATAGAGATAGAGATAGAGATAGAGATAGAGATAGAGATAGAGATAGAGATAGAGATAGAGATAGAGATAGAGATAGAGATAGAGATAGAGATAGAGATAGAGATAGAGATAGAGATAGAGATAGAGATAGAGATAGAGATAGAGATAGAGATAGAGATAGAGATAGAGATAGAGATAGAGATAGAGATAGAGATAGAGATAGAGATAGAGATAGAGATAGAGATAGAGATAGAGATAGAGATAGAGATAGAGATAGAGATAGAGATAGAGATAGAGATAGAGATAGAGATAGAGATAGAGATAGAGATAGAGATAGAGATAGAGATAGAGATAGAGATAGAGATAGAGATAGAGATAGAGATAGATAGAGATAGAGATAGAGATAGAGATAGAGATAGAGATAGAGAGAGATAGAGATAGAGATAGAGATAGAGATAGAGATAGAGATAGAGATAGAGATAGAGATAGAGATAGAGATAGAGATAGAGATAGAGATGAGATAGAGATAGAGATAGAGATAGAGATAGAGATAGAGATGGAGATAGAGATAGAGATGGAGATGGAGATAGAGATAGAGATAGAGATAGAGATAGAGATAGAGATGGAGATGGAGATAGAGATGGAGATAGAGATAGAGATAGAGATAGAGATAGAGATAGAGATAGAGATAGAGATAGAGATAGAGATAGAGATAGAGATAGAGATAGAGATAGAGATAGAGATAGAGATAGAGATAGAGATAGAGATAGAGATAGAGATAGAGATAGAGATAGAGATAGAGATAGAGATAGAGATAGAGATAGAGATAGAGATAGAGATAGAGATAGAGATAGAGATAGAGATAGAGATAGAGATAGAGATAGAGATAGAGATAGAGATAGAGATAGAGATAGAGATAGAGATAGAGATAGAGATAGAGATAGAGATAGAGATAGAGATAGAGATAGAGATAGAGATAGAGATAGAGATAGAGATAGAGATAAAGATAGAGATAGAGATAGAGATAGAGATAGAGATAGAGATAGAGATAGAGATAGAGATAGAGATAGAGATAGAGATAGAGATAGAGATAGATCTAGAGATAGAGATAGAGATAGAGATAGAGATAGAGATAGAGATAGAGATAGAGATAGTGATAGAGATAGAGATAGAGATAGAGATAGAGATAGAGATAGAGATAGAGATAGAGATAGAGATAGAGATAGAGATAGAGATAGAGATAGAGATAGAGATAGAGATAGAGATAGAGATAGAGATAGAGATAGAGATAGAGATAGAGATAGAGATAGAGATAGAGATAGAGATAGAGATAGAGGTAGAGATAGAGGTAGAGATAGAGATAGAGATAGAGACAGAGATAGAGATAGAGATAGAGATAGAGATAGAGATAGAGATAGAGATAGAGATAGAGATAGAGATAGAGATAGAGATAGAGATAGAGATAGAGATAGAGATAGAGATAGAGATAGAGATAGAGATAGAGATAGAGATAGAGATAGAGATAGAGATAGAGATAGAGATAGAGATAGAGATAGAGATAGAGATAGAGATAGAGATAGAGATAGAGATAGAGATAGAGATAGAGATAGAGATAGAGATAGAGATAGAGATAGAGATGGAGATAGAGATAGAGATAGAGATAGAGATAGAGATAGAGATAGAGATAGAGATAGAGATGGAGATAGAGATAGAGATAGAGATAGAGATAGAGATAGAGATAGAGATAGAGATAGAGATAGAGATAGAGATAGAGATAGATAGAGATAGAGATAGAGATAGAGATAGAGATAGAGATAGAGATAGAGATAGAGATAGAGATAGAGATAGAGATAGAGATAGAGATAGAGATAGAGATAGAGATAGAGATAGAGATAGAGATAGAGATAGAGATAGAGATAGAGATAGAGATAGAGATAGAGATAGAGATAGAGATAGAGATAGAGATAGAGATAGAGATAGAGATAGAGATAGAGATAGAGATAGAGATAGAGATAGAGATAGAGATAGAGATAGAGATAGAGATAGAGATAGAGATAGAGATAGAGATAGAGATAGAGATAGAGATAGAGATAGAGATAGAGATAGAGATAGAGATAGAGATAGAGATAGAGATAGAGATAGAGATAGAGATAGAGATAGAGATAGAGATAGAGATAGAGATAGAGATAGAGATAGAGATAGAGATAGAGATAGAGATAGAGATAGAGATAGAGATAGAGATAGAGATAGAGATAGAGATAGAGATAGAGATAGAGATAGAGATAGAGATAGAGATAGAGATAGAGATAGAGATAGAGATAGAGATAGAGATAGAGATAGAGATAGAGATAGAGATAGAGATAGAGATAGAGATAGAGATAGAGATAGAGATAGAGATAGAGATAGAGATAGAGATAGAGATAGAGATAGAGATAGAGATAGAGATAGAGATAGAGATAGAGATAGAGATAGAGATAGAGACAGAGACAGAGATAGAGATAGAGATAGAGATAGAGATAGAGATAGAGATAGAGATAGAGATAGAGATAGAGATAGAGATAGAGATAGAGATAGAGATAGAGATAGAGATAGAGATAGAGATAGAGATAGAGATAGAGATAGAGATAGAGATAGAGATAGAGATAGAGATAGAGATAGAGATAGAGATAGAGATAGAGATAGAGATAGAGATAGAGATAGAGATAGAGATAGAGATAGAGATAGAGATAGAGATAGAGATAGAGATAGAGATAGAGATAGAGATAGAGATAGAGATAGAGATAGAGATAGAGATAGAGATAGAGATAGAGATAGAGATAGAGATAGAGATAGAGATAGAGATAGAGATAGAGATAGAGATAGAGATAGAGATAGAGATAGAGATAGAGATAGAGATAGAGATAGAGATAGAGATAGAGATAGAGATAGAGATAGAGATAGAGATAGAGATAGAGATAGAGATAGAGATAGAGATAGAGATAGAGATAGAGATAGAGATAGAGATAGAGATAGAGATAGAGATAGAGATAGAGATAGAGATAGAGATAGAGATAGAGATAGAGATAGAGATAGAGATAGAGATAGAGATAGAGATAGAGATAGAGATAGAGATAGAGATAGAGATAGAGATAGAGATAGAGATAGAGATAGAGATAGAGATAGAGATAGAGATAGAGATAGAGATAGAGATAGAGATAGAGATAGAGATAGAGATAGAGATAGAGATAGAGATAGAGATAGAGATAGAGATAGAGATAGAGATAGAGATAGAGATAGAGATAGAGATAGAGATAGAGATAGAGATAGAGATAGAGATAGAGATAGAGATAGAGATAGAGATAGAGATAGAGATAGAGATAGAGATAGAGATAGAGATAGAGATAGAGATAGAGATAGAGATAGAGATAGAGATAGAGATAGAGATAGAGATAGAGATAGAGATAGAGATAGAGATAGAGATAGAGATAGAGATAGAGATAGAGATAGAGATAGAGATAGAGATAGAGATAGAGATAGAGATAGAGATAGAGATAGAGATAGAGATAGAGATAGAGATAGAGATAGAGATAGAGATAGAGATAGAGATAGAGATAGAGATAGAGATAGAGATAGAGATAGAGATAGAGATAGAGATAGAGATAGAGATAGAGATAGAGATAGAGATAGAGATAGAGATAGAGATAGAGATAGAGATAGAGATAGAGATAGAGATAGAGATAGAGATAGAGATAGAGATAGAGATAGAGATAGAGATAGAGATAGAGATAGAGATAGAGATAGAGATAGAGATAGAGATAGAGATAGAGATAGAGATAGAGATAGAGATAGAGATAGAGATAGAGATAGAGATAGAGATAGAGATAGAGATAGAGATAGAGATAGAGATAGAGATAGAGATAGAGATAGAGATAGAGATAGAGATAGAGATAGAGATAGAGATAGAGATAGAGATAGAGATAGAGATAGAGATAGAGATAGAGATAGAGATAGAGATAGAGATAGAGATAGAGATAGAGATAGAGATAGAGATAGAGATAGAGATAGAGATAGAGATAGAGATAGAGATAGAGATAGAGATAGAGATAGAGATAGAGATAGAGATAGAGATAGAGATAGAGATAGAGATAGAGATAGAGATAGAGATAGAGATAGAGATAGAGATAGAGATAGAGATAGAGATAGAGATAGAGATAGAGATAGAGATAGAGATAGAGATAGAGATAGAGATAGAGATAGAGATAGAGATAGAGATAGAGATAGAGATAGAGATAGAGATAGAGATAGAGATAGAGATAGAGATAGAGATAGAGATAGAGATAGAGATAGAGATAGAGATAGAGATAGAGATAGAGATAGAGATAGAGATAGAGATAGAGATAGAGATAGAGATAGAGATAGAGATAGAGATAGAGATAGAGATAGAGATAGAGATAGAGATAGAGATAGAGATAGAGATAGAGATAGAGATAGAGATAGAGATAGAGATAGAGATAGAGATAGAGATAGAGATAGAGATAGAGATAGAGATAGAGATAGAGATAGAGATAGAGATAGAGATAGAGATAGAGATAGAGATAGAGATAGAGATAGAGATAGAGATAGAGATAGAGATAGAGATAGAGATAGAGATAGAGATAGAGATAGAGATAGAGATAGAGATAGAGATAGAGATAGAGATAGAGATAGAGATAGAGATAGAGATAGAGATAGAGATAGAGATAGAGATAGAGATAGAGATAGAGATAGAGATAGAGATAGAGATAGAGATAGAGATAGAGATAGAGATAGAGATAGAGATAGAGATAGAGATAGAGATAGAGATAGAGATAGAGATAGAGATAGAGATAGAGATAGAGATAGAGATAGAGATAGAGATAGAGATAGAGATAGAGATAGAGATAGAGATAGAGATAGAGATAGAGATAGAGATAGAGATAGAGATAGAGATAGAGATAGAGATAGAGATAGAGATAGAGATAGAGATAGAGATAGAGATAGAGATAGAGATAGAGATAGAGATAGAGATAGAGATAGAGATAGAGATAGAGATAGAGATAGAGATAGAGATAGAGATAGAGATAGAGATAGAGATAGAGATAGAGATAGAGATAGAGATAGAGATAGAGATAGAGATAGAGATAGAGATAGAGATAGAGATAGAGATAGAGATAGAGATAGAGATAGAGATAGAGATAGAGATAGAGATAGAGATAGAGATAGAGATAGAGATAGAGATAGAGATAGAGATAGAGATAGAGATAGAGATAGAGATAGAGATAGAGATAGAGATAGAGATAGAGATAGAGATAGAGATAGAGATAGAGATAGAGATAGAGATAGAGATAGAGATAGAGATAGAGATAGAGATAGAGATAGAGATAGAGATAGAGATAGAGATAGAGATAGAGATAGAGATAGAGATAGAGATAGAGATAGAGATAGAGATAGAGATAGAGATAGAGATAGAGATAGAGATAGAGATAGAGATAGAGATAGAGATAGAGATAGAGATAGAGATAGAGATAGAGATAGAGATAGAGATAGAGATAGAGATAGAGATAGAGATAGAGATAGAGATAGAGATAGAGATAGAGATAGAGATAGAGATAGAGATAGAGATAGAGATAGAGATAGAGATAGAGATAGAGATAGAGATAGAGATAGAGATAGAGATAGAGATAGAGATAGAGATAGAGATAGAGATAGAGATAGAGATAGAGATAGAGATAGAGATAGAGATAGAGATAGAGATAGAGATAGAGATAGAGATAGAGATAGAGATAGAGATAGAGATAGAGATAGAGATAGAGATAGAGATAGAGATAGAGATAGAGATAGAGATAGAGATAGAGATAGAGATAGAGATAGAGATAGAGATAGAGATAGAGATAGAGATAGAGATAGAGATAGAGATAGAGATAGAGATAGAGATAGAGATAGAGATAGAGATAGAGATAGAGATAGAGATAGAGATAGAGATAGAGATAGAGATAGAGATAGAGATAGAGATAGAGATAGAGATAGAGATAGAGATAGAGATAGAGATAGAGATAGAGATAGAGATAGAGATAGAGATAGAGATAGAGATAGAGATAGAGATAGAGATAGAGATAGAGATAGAGATAGAGATAGAGATAGAGATAGAGATAGAGATAGAGATAGAGATAGAGATAGAGATAGAGATAGAGATAGAGATAGAGATAGAGATAGAGATAGAGATAGAGATAGAGATAGAGATAGAGATAGAGATAGAGATAGAGATAGAGATAGAGATAGAGATAGAGATAGAGATAGAGATAGAGATAGAGATAGAGATAGAGATAGAGATAGAGATAGAGATAGAGATAGAGATAGAGATAGAGATAGAGATAGAGATAGAGATAGAGATAGAGATAGAGATAGAGATAGAGATAGAGATAGAGATAGAGATAGAGATAGAGATAGAGATAGAGATAGAGATAGAGATAGAGATAGAGATAGAGATAGAGATAGAGATAGAGATAGAGATAGAGATAGAGATAGAGATAGAGATAGAGATAGAGATAGAGATAGAGATAGAGATAGAGATAGAGATAGAGATAGAGATAGAGATAGAGATAGAGATAGAGATAGAGATAGAGATAGAGATAGAGATAGAGATAGAGATAGAGATAGAGATAGAGATAGAGATAGAGATAGAGATAGAGATAGAGATAGAGATAGAGATAGAGATAGAGATAGAGATAGAGATAGAGATAGAGATAGAGATAGAGATAGAGATAGAGATAGAGATAGAGATAGAGATAGAGATAGAGATAGAGATAGAGATAGAGATAGAGATAGAGATAGAGATAGAGATAGAGATAGAGATAGAGATAGAGATAGAGATAGAGATAGAGATAGAGATAGAGATAGAGATAGAGATAGAGATAGAGATAGAGATAGAGATAGAGATAGAGATAGAGATAGAGATAGAGATAGAGATAGAGATAGAGATAGAGATAGAGATAGAGATAGAGATAGAGATAGAGATAGAGATAGAGATAGAGATAGAGATAGAGATAGAGATAGAGATAGAGATAGAGATAGAGATAGAGATAGAGATAGAGATAGAGATAGAGATAGAGATAGAGATAGAGATAGAGATAGAGATAGAGATAGAGATAGAGATAGAGATAGAGATAGAGATAGAGATAGAGATAGAGATAGAGATAGAGATAGAGATAGAGATAGAGATAGAGATAGAGATAGAGATAGAGATAGAGATAGAGATAGAGATAGAGATAGAGATAGAGATAGAGATAGAGATAGAGATAGAGATAGAGATAGAGATAGAGATAGAGATAGAGATAGAGATAGAGATAGAGATAGAGATAGAGATAGAGATAGAGATAGAGATAGAGATAGAGATAGAGATAGAGATAGAGATAGAGATAGAGATAGAGATAGAGATAGAGATAGAGATAGAGATAGAGATAGAGATAGAGATAGAGATAGAGATAGAGATAGAGATAGAGATAGAGATAGAGATAGAGATAGAGATAGAGATAGAGATAGAGATAGAGATAGAGATAGAGATAGAGATAGAGATAGAGATAGAGATAGAGATAGAGATAGAGATAGAGATAGAGATAGAGATAGAGATAGAGATAGAGATAGAGATAGAGATAGAGATAGAGATAGAGATAGAGATAGAGATAGAGATAGAGATAGAGATAGAGATAGAGATAGAGATAGAGATAGAGATAGAGATAGAGATAGAGATAGAGATAGAGATAGAGATAGAGATAGAGATAGAGATAGAGATAGAGATAGAGATAGAGATAGAGATAGAGATAGAGATAGAGATAGAGATAGAGATAGAGATAGAGATAGAGATAGAGATAGAGATAGAGATAGAGATAGAGATAGAGATAGAGATAGAGATAGAGATAGAGATAGAGATAGATAGAGATAGAGATAGAGATAGAGATAGAGATAGAGATAGAGATAGAGATAGAGATAGAGATAGAGATAGAGATAGAGATAGAGATAGAGATAGAGATAGAGATAGAGATAGAGATAGAGATAGAGATAGAGATAGAGATAGAGATAGAGATAGAGATAGAGATAGAGATAGAGATAGAGATAGAGATAGAGATAGAGATAGAGATAGAGATAGAGATAGAGTAGAGATAGAGATAGAGATAGAGATAGAGATAGAGATAGAGATAGAGTAGAGATAGAGATAGAGATAGAGATAGAGATAGAGATAGAGATAGAGATAGAGATAGAGATAGAGATAGAGATAGAGATGGATATAGAGATAGAGATAGAGATAGAGATAGAGATAAAGATAGAGATAGAGATAGAGATAAGATAAGATAAGATAAAGATAGAGATAGAGATAGAGATAGAGATAGAGATAGAGATAGAGATAGAGATAGAGATAGAGATAGAGATAGAGATAGAGATAGAGATAGAGATAGAGATAGAGATAGAGATAGAGATAGAGATAGAGATAGAGATAGAGATAGAGATAGAGATAGAGATAGAGATAGAGATAGAGATAGAGATAGAGATAGAGATAGAGATAGAGATAGAGAGAGAGATAGAGATAGAGATAGAGATAGAGATAGAGATAGAGATAGAGATAGAGATAGAGATAGAGATAGAGATAGAGATAGAGATAGAGATAGAGATAGAGATAGAGATAGAGATAGAGATAGAGATAGAGATAGAGATAGAGATAGAGATAGAGATAGAGATAGAGATAGAGATAGAGATAGAGATAGAGATAGAGATAGAGATAGAGATAGAGATAGAGATAGAGATAGAGATAGAGATAGAGATAGAGATAGAGATAGAGATAGAGATAGAGATAGAGATAGAGATAGAGATAGAGATAGAGATAGAGATAGAGATAGAGATAGAGATAGAGATAGAGATAGAGATAGAGATAGAGATAGAGATAGAGATAGAGATAGAGATAGAGATAGAGATAGAGATAGAGATAGAGATAGAGATAGAGATGGAGATAGAGATAGAGATAGAGATAGAGATAGACATAGAGATAGAGATAGAGATAGAGATAGAGATAGAGATAGAGATAGAGATAGAGATAGAGATAGAGATAGAGATAGAGATAGAGATGGAGATAGAGATAGAGATAGAGATAGAGATAAAGATAGAGATAGAGATAGAGATAGAGATAGAGATAGAGATAGAGATAGAGATAGAGATAGAGATAGAGATAGAGATAGAGATAGAGATAAAGATAGAGATAGAGATAGAGATAGAGATAGAGATAGAGATAGAGATAGAGATAGAGATAGAGATAGAGATAGAGATAGAGATAGAGATAGAGATAGAGATAGAGATAGAGATAGAGATAGAGATAGAGATAGAGATAGAGATAGAGATAGAGATAGAGATAGAGATAGAGATAGAGATAGAGATAGAGATAGAGATAGAGATAGAGATAGAGATAGAGATAGAGATAGAGATAGAGATAGAGATAGAGATAGAGATAGAGATAGAGATAGAGATAGAGATAGAGATAGAGATAGAGATAGAGATAGAGATAGAGATAGAGATAGAGATAGAGATAGAGATAGAGATAGAGATAGAGATAGAGATAGAGATAGAGATAGAGATAGAGATAGAGATAGAGATAGAGATAGAGATAGAGATAGAGATAGAGATAGAGATAGAGATAGAGATAGAGATAGAGATAGAGATAGAGATAGAGATAGAGATAGAGATAGAGATAGAGATAGAGATAGAGATAGAGATAAGAGATAGAGATAGAGATAGAGATAGAGATAGAGATAGAGATAGAGATAGAGATAGAGATAGAGATAGAGATAGAGATAGAGATAGAGATAGAGATAGAGATAGAGATAGAGATAGAGATAGAGATAGAGATAGAGATAGAGATAGAGATAGAGATAGAGATAGAGATAGAGATAGAGATAGAGATAGAGATAGAGATAGAGATAGAGATAGAGATAGAGATAGAGATAGAGATAGAGATAGAGATAGAGATAGAGATAGAGATAGAGATAGAGATAGAGATAGAGATAGAGATAGAGATAGAGATAGAGATAGAGATAGAGATAGAGATAGAGATAGAGATAGAGATAGAGATAGAGATAGAGATAGAGATAGAGATAGAGATAGAGATAGAGATAGAGATAGAGATAGAGATAGAGATAGAGATAGAGATAGAGATAGAGATAGAGATAGAGATAGAGATAGAGATAGAGATAGAGATAGAGATAGAGATAGAGATAGAGATAGAGATAGAGATAGAGATAGAGATAGAGATAGAGATAGAGATAGAGATAGAGATAGAGATAGAGATAGAGATAGAGATAGAGATAGAGATAGAGATAGAGATAGAGATAGAGATAGAGATAGAGATAGAGATAGAGATAGAGATAGAGATAGAGATAGAGATAGAGATAGAGATAGAGATAGAGATAGAGATAGAGATAGAGATAGAGATAGAGATAGAGATAGAGATAGAGATAGAGATAGAGATAGAGATAGAGATAGAGATAGAGATAGAGATAGAGATAGAGATAGAGATAGAGATAGAGATAGAGATAGAGATAGAGATAGAGATAGAGATAGAGATAGAGATAGAGATAGAGATAGAGATAGAGATAGAGATAGAGATAGAGATAGAGATAGAGATAGAGATAGAGATAGAGATAGAGATAGAGATAGAGATAGAGATAGAGATAGAGATAGAGATAGAGATAGAGATAGAGATAGAGATAGAGATAGAGATAGAGATAGAGATAGAGATAGAGATAGAGATAGAGATAGAGATAGAGATAGAGATAGAGATAGAGATAGAGATAGAGATAGAGATAGAGATAGAGATAGAGATAGAGATAGAGATAGAGATAGAGATAGAGATAGAGATAGAGATAGAGATAGAGATAGAGATAGAGATAGAGATAGAGATAGAGATAGAGATAGAGATAGAGATAGAGATAGAGATAGAGATAGAGATAGAGATAGAGATAGAGATAGAGATAGAGATAGAGATAGAGATAGAGATAGAGATAGAGATAGAGATAGAGATAGAGATAGAGATAGAGATAGAGATAGAGATAGAGATAGAGATAGAGATAGAGATAGAGATAGAGATAGAGATAGAGATAGAGATAGAGATAGAGATAGAGATAGAGATAGAGATAGAGATAGAGATAGAGATAGAGATAGAGATAGAGATAGAGATAGAGATAGAGATAGAGATAGAGATAGAGATAGAGATAGAGATAGAGATAGAGATAGAGATAGAGATAGAGATAGAGATAGAGATAGAGATAGAGATAGAGATAGAGATAGAGATAGAGATAGAGATAGAGATAGAGATAGAGATAGAGATAGAGATAGAGATAGAGATAGAGATAGAGATAGAGATAGAGATAGAGATAGAGATAGAGATAGAGATAGAGATAGAGATAGAGATAGAGATAGAGATAGAGATAGAGATAGAGATAGAGATAGAGATAGAGATAGAGATAGAGATAGAGATAGAGATAGAGATAGAGATAGAGATAGAGATAGAGATAGAGATAGAGATAGAGATAGAGATAGAGATAGAGATAGAGATAGAGATAGAGATAGAGATAGAGATAGAGATAGAGATAAAGATAGAGATAGAGATAGAGATAGAGATAGAGATAGAGATAGAGATAGAGATAGAGATAGAGATCGAGATAAAGATAGAGATAGAGATAGAGATAGAGATAGAGATAGAGATAGAGATAGAGATAGAGATAGAGATAGAGATAGAGATAGAGATAGAGATAGAGATAGAGATAGAGATAGAGATAGAGATAGAGATAGAGATAGAGATAGAGATAGAGATAGAGATAGAGATAGAGATAGAGATAGAGATAGAGATAGAGATAGAGATAGAGATAGAGATAGAGATAGAGATAGAGATAGAGATAGAGATAGAGATAGAGATAGAGATAGAGATAGAGATAGAGATAGAGATAGAGATAGAGATAGAGATAGAGATAGAGATAGAGATAGAGATAGAGATAGAGATAGAGATAGAGATAGAGATAGAGATAGAGATAGAGATAGAGATAGAGATAGAGATAGAGATAGAGATAGAGATAGAGATAGAGATAGAGATAGAGATAGAGATGGAGATAGAGATAGAGATAGAGATAGAGATAGAGATAGAGATAGAGATAGAGATAGAGATAGAGATAGAGATAGAGATAGAGATAGAGATAGAGATAGAGATAGAGGCAGAGATAGAGATAGAGATAGAGATAGAGATAGAGATAGAGATAGAGATAGAGATAGAGATAGAGATAGAGATAGAGATAGAGATAGAGATAGAGATAGAGATAGAGATAGAGATAGAGATAGAGATAGAGATAGAGATAGAGATAGAGAGAGAGATAGAGATAGAGATAGAGATAGAGATAGAGATAGAGATAGAGATAGAGATAGAGATAGAGATAGAGATAGAGATAGAGATAGAGATAGAGATAGAGATAGAGATAGAGATAGAGATAGAGATAGAGATAGAGATAGAGATAGAGATAGAGATAGAGATAGAGATAGAGATAGAGATAGAGATAGAGATAGAGATAGAGATAGAGATAGAGATAGAGATAGACATGGAGATAGAGATAGAGATAGAGATAGAGATAGAGATAGAGATAGAGATAGAGATAGAGATAGAGATAGAGATAGAGATAGAGATAGAGATAGAGATAGAGATAGAGATAGAGATAGAGATAGAGATAGAGATAGAGATAGAGATAGAGATAGAGATAGAGATAGAGATAGAGATAGAGATAGAGATAGAGATAGAGATAGAGATAGAGATAGAGATAGAGATAGAGATAGAGATAGAGATAGAGATAGAGATAGAGATAGAGATAGAGATAGAGATTGAGATTGAGATAGAGATAGAGATAGAGATAGAGATAGAGATAGAGATAGAGATAGAGATAGAGATAGAGATAGAGATAGAGATAGAGATAGAGATAGAGATAGAGATAGAGATAGAGATAGAGATAGAGATAGAGATAGAGATAGAGATAGAGATAGAGATAGAGATAGAGATAGAGATAGAGATAGAGATAGAGATAGAGATAGAGATAGAGATAGAGATAGAGATTGAGATAGAGATAGAGATAGAGATAGAGATAGAGATAGAGATAGAGATAGAGATAGAGATAGAGATAGAGATAGAGATAGAGATAGAGATAGAGATAGAGTGTAATGATTTGAAGTATTTGCCGATCCCACCTTGGAGCCAATCTGCGCAATATGGCCTAAATATGGCGATAATGAGTTGATGGGTGGGGGATTTTCATTTGGGGCCTCCGGGTCATGGAATTCGGGACGAGCTTGAGTTTGGTGAGTCGCTTCCCGGCACCAAATGGCACAGTACTAGTCAGGCATAAGGGGAACCCCATATCCATATAAAGATCTACATAATTAGCATTCATACATTATCCTGAAGATATCGTGTGCCTTTACGTAGTGCAGGAAAAGTTAAGTAGCCCATTTGTAACGTTATAATTATGCTGGAAGCGTTATTTCATTGAATATTATATCTATATTGAACTTGTACGTGCGTGTGTGTATCTGATCTGGTATTGTACCGTATTTCTATTCTGTTGTATAACGAATTCCTCTGGTATGAACATTATGATTTATATTCGATTTTCGACAGTCACACGTATTATAGTGACCGTGTTACTTTTTGCATACATTCGTCATTGCATAAAAGTCTAACCCAAAATCTATATTAACATGCAAACTTATACGTGTTAATCCGTTTTGTCTTTATTGGTCATACACGGAATGATTATTGAAAGAAAGCAAGGAACCAACCTTTCTTTTCGATAAATAAAATCCGAAATAAATAAAAAAAAAAAAAAATAAAACAGAGAAATATTACATTTTAGCGCCCAACTTGTTGGCACGATATCTCGTAGCCGGCACTCATGAAAAACAACGTAAACACGCAGTCGTCACGTCTCACACGATCAAAATCCGAGAATAAAGTTAATCCGGCCGTTTTATTGCCCGGATTATCGAGTCGGGCAAGACGGCTATCGAGCACACAGACATCGATATCACACGGCTCACGTACGAAACATATTTCTAACACAATTTCGAATATTCACAGAAAGAGAAATAACGCAAAAGCAATGGCAAATGGAAGCGACGATATACGTGACGAAATTCAGGCTGAATGGCAGCGTCTACGCGAGGAACAAGCGCGCATAGATGAACAGCGGGCAGAATTGGAAAAAGTCAGAGCTGAAAACGCTGCTCTTCGTGAAACCTATGCAGCAAATAGTCAACGACCACGACAAGGAACGATCCCACACGATAATATGCCGCAAGAAAACAACAACGCGCCGAACAACCAATTGATGGATGGACTTGTAAGTCATTTGCGAAATTTACACATTAATATAAATATTCCCAAATTTTGCGAAGAAAATAATCCACGCGAATATTTAGAAGATCTCGAACGCTATTTTAAGCTAAAAAACGTGAGTGATGGGCATCAACTGGTCGTAACAGAAAATATAATCGAGGGAAGAGTTAAAATTTGGTACAATGTAGTGAAAAACACTATTGCGACTTTCGATGATTTCAAGCAGTCTTTCACTAAAGAATTCTATTCCATCCCTGTGCAAGTGCGATTCAAAAATCAATGGTCAAACCGACGATATCGTGCTAACGAAGGATCCATGCACTCGTATTTTTATAAGCAAATAAAAGATGCTAGACATTTTGAACCCGCGATGTCTCCATACGAGGTAAACTATTCGATAATTCAACAGTTCCCATCGCGAGTAGGAGGGAGTTTAGCAACGGTAAACTACTCTGATACGAATTTGGTAGCTCAAGCCATCGCACAGCTCGACATCGCTCAGGAACGATTCAATCAAAATAAGGAATCGAAAAATAATTACCCGTCACACAATGGTAGAGTTAACAGCTTACAGTTCTCAAAGCCAAACCATTCAAATCATTATTATCGTGGACAAAATTTCCGTTCGAATAATCATAGGGCAATGCCAACGGAATCGGCATATGGGGGATACTCAAGGTTTGTCGCAAATAACACGAATTCTATATACTCGGGTTATAATTTCCCACAGCCGAATAATCTTCCAGATTTTAGAATTCCACCGCCTAACTTTCAAAACAATCCAATTCAGAACCACCAAGGAAATAATCCGGTGTTATCAAATAATTCCGAAAACAATAGCAACTCGTTAAACTAATTGCGGGCACGATGAAGTGTGGTCCCGCATCGTGCCATAGACTATATTAGGACTATTAGTATACTCAAATCTAATCAAAATAATTTTCACCTCGATACAATAAATGATTTTGATAATCAATATGAAAATGACAGTGAAGAGACCTCTCACTGTATTGAACAATCGTTTAACACAAATAATATAAATAAGTGTGCTGATGTAATGACTCAGAATGCGATCGTAGCATTCAACGATAATCGTGAACTTGTGAAAAATTATAGAAAGTGTATTAACACGATCGAAAAAATTCATGAAATAAATGAAGAAAAATTAATAAATATGAAGGCTGTAACAGAGCCTATTAAACCTATTTATACGACGCGAGAAGAGCTACAGCGTGTCACTCTTTCCGTCGATGTCGTTAATAATGATGAGATAAATATTGTAGCTAATCAATTAAATGTTGTTGAAGGATCCAGCGATTATCGCTGCTCTTCTATTGAATCGTTTTGTGATGGTGAAGGTGAAATTGATTATGAGTTTTTGCAATCGGAAAATAATAGTAGTTGTAGTGAAAATCACGTCCTTTTTGAGCCTGTGGACGATTTCTCCGAGGAATTCCGAGCTCTCGCGCGTAAGCTAACGGACGTGGATCGGGGGCGAGCGGAGGCAATTTTAAATATCATTCTCAAACATAAAAAAGTATTTTCGAATAAACCAGGACTGACATCGGTATATGAACACGAAATCAATTTAATTCAATCGAAACCAATATCGAATCGCTCTTATCCGGTGGCCATTCACCTAAGAGACTCTGTTCGGAAAGAATTAAAGACAATGTGCGAAGCTAATATTATAGAACGAGGAAGCGGGCCATATTGCAATCCGTTACGAATCGTTCAAAAGAAGGACGGACGGGTAAGAATATGTCTAGATGCACGGTATCTTAATGCAATAATTCAGTCGGATCATGAGTCTCCACCTATTATTAGAGAAATTATGCAAAAACACCACGGAAAAACCCACATGACAACTCTCGATTTAACACATGGGTACTGGCAAGTGCCATTGAAGGTCGAATCTCGAAAATATACGGCATTTATGTTCGACGGCAACATCTATCAGTTCAAAGTTATTCCTTTCGGCTTAAAAACATCGGGTAGCGGATTTATAAGAGCACTAAGTCTCGCGCTAAAAAACGATTTTTCCGATTTTCTAGATTATTACGTCGACGACATGCTTATAACATCGAACAATTTTGCGGAACACATGGAGCACTTAGATCGAATTTTTCAAAGGCTAGAAGAATGCAATTTCACGTTGCGTTTAGGGAAATGCAATTTTTGTCAAGAATCGGTAAATTTCTTGGGATTTGTTTTGACACCTCGAGGGATTGTTCCCGATCCACATAAACTGGACACCATCATAAATTTTGAAGAGCCTCGAAATAAGCAACAATTACAGAGATTTTTGGGTGTCTGTAACTATTACCGACAGTTCAGTTATCAACATGCGGCATATGTAGAACCATTGCGATCGTTGCTAAAAGATAATTCGAGGTGGGAATGGACAATGACTCACGCACAAGCATATAAGGAATTAAAAGAAAATTTTCGGCGAGCGGTAGAACTAGCACATTATCGTGTAGATCAAGCTTTTTATTTGCAAACGGATGCGTCAGATAAAGGTATCAGCGGAATCCTGTTTCAAATAGATAAAAACGATGATCACAAAATAATCAGTCTAGTAAGCAGAGGATTAGGACCCGCAGAAATCAATTATACAACGACAGAAAAAGAGCTGCTAGCCATTGTTTACTCCATGATCAAGTTTCGTATATATTTGCAGGGACGCTCTTTCATTGTAGTTACCGACCATCAAGGTTTAACGTTCCTTAATAGGACACCGTATCACACAGCCCGACTAGCTAGATGGATTTTAATGATACAAGAATTTTCCTTCGCGGTAAAATATTGCAAAGGGCGCGATAACATCGTCGCAGATTTTTTTAGCCGAAACCCTACACAAAAATTTGAAGAAGAGAACCTCGAGCAGTTAATCATATCCAATCTTTTTCTTTGCGATGTCGACGACGCGAAGAACGTTACGATTGATGCGTTGATTATGATTACACAGCTCGAGCTATCTCCCGCATATAAAAAAGAATTGAAAAGACTTGCTGAGCTACAGGAAAACGATGAATTTCTACGTCAAATG
>CAXAQZ010001045.1:0-18371 GCA_963971145.1 Sussaba pulchella | reverse complement strand
CTCTCTTACTCTCTCACTCTCTCACTCTCTCACTCTCTCACTCTCTTACTCTCTCACTCTCTCATCTCTCACTCTATCACTCTATCACTCTCTCACTCTCTCACTCTCTCAGTCTCTTACTCTCTTACTCTCTCAATCTCTCACTCTCTCACTCTCTTACTCTCTCACTCTCTCACTCTCTCACTCTCTCACTCTCTCAGTCTCTCACTCTCTCACTCTCTCACTCTCTCACTCTCTCACTTTCTCACTCTCTTACTCTCTCACTCTCTCACTCTCTCACTCTCTCACTCTCTCACTCTCTCACTCTCTCACTCTCTCACTCTCTCACTCTCCCACTCTCTCACTCTCTCACTCTCTCACTCTTTCACTCTCTTACTCTCTTACTCTCTCACTCTCTTACTCTCTCACTCTCGCACTTTTTCACTCCCCAACTCTCTTACTCTCTCGATCTCTCACTCTTTCACTCTCTCACTATCTCACCCTCTTACTCTCTCACTCTCTCACTCTTTCACTCTTTTACTCTCTTACTCTCTCACTCTCTCGCTCTCTCACTCTCTCACTCTCTCACTCTCTCACTCTCTCACTCTCTTACCCTCTCACTCTTGAATCTCTCACTCTCTCAGTCTCTCACTCTCTCACTCTCTCACTCTCTCACTCTCTCACTCTCTCACTCTCTCACTCTCTCACTCTCTCACTCTCTCACTCTCTCACTCTCTCACTCTCTCACTCTCTCACTCTCTCACTTTCTCACTCTCTCACTCTCTCACTCTCTCACTCTCTCACTCTCTCACTCTCTCACTCTCTCACTCTCTCACTCTCTCACTCTCTCACTCTCTCACTCTCTCACTCTCTCACTCTCTCACTCTTTCACTCTCTCACTCTCTCACTCTCTCTCTCTCTCACTCTCTCACTCTCTCACTCTCTCACTCTCTCACTCTCTCACTCTCTCACTCTCTCACTCTCTCACTCTCTCACTCTCTCACTCTCTCACTCTCTCACTCTCTCACTCTCTCACTCTCTCACTTTCTCACTCTCTCACTCTCTCACTATCTCACTCTCTCACTCTCTCACTCTCTCACTCTCTCATTCTCTCACTCTCTCACTCTCTCACTCTCTCACTCTCTCACTCTCTTACTCTTTTACTCTCTTACTCTCTCACTCTCTCACTCTTTCACTCTCTCACTATCTCACTCTCTCACTCTCTCACTATCTCACTCTCTCACTCTCTCACTCTCTCACTCTCTCACTGTCTCACTCTCTCACTCTCTCACTCTCTCACTCTCTCACTCTCTCACTCTCTCACTCTCTCACTCTCTCACTCTCTCACTCTCTCACTCTCTCACTCTCTCACTCTCTCACTTTTTCACCCTCTCACTATTTCACTCTCTCACTTTTTAGTCTCTCACCCTCTCACTCACTCACTCTTTCACTCTCTCACTTTCTCACTTCCTGACTGTCTCTTTCTCTCTCACTCAATCACTCTCTCACTCTCTCACTTTCTCACTTTCTCACTCTCTCGCTCTCACTCTCTCACTCTGTCACTCCCTCACGCCCTTACTATCTCACTCTCTCACTCTCTCACTCTCTCACTTTCTCACTCTCTAACTCTCTCACTCTCTCACTCTCTCACTCTCTCACTCTCTCACTCTCTCACTCTCTCACTCTCTCACTCTCTCACTCTCTCACTCTCTCACTCTCTCACTCTCTCACTCTCTCACTCTCTCACTCTCTCACTCTCTTACTCTCTCACTCGCTGACTCTTTCACTCTCTCACTCTCTCACTCTCTCACTCTCTTACTCTCTCCCTCTCTCACTCTCTCACTCTCTCACTCTCTCACTCTCTCACTCTCTTACTCTCTCACTCTCTCACTCTCTCACTCTCTCACTCTCTCACTCTCTCACTCTCTCACTCTCTCACTATCTCACTCTCTCACTCTCTCACTCTCTCACTCTCTCACTCTCTCACTCTCTCACTCTCTCACTCTCTCACTCTCTCACTCTCTCACTCTCTCACTCTCTCACTCTCTCACTCTCTCACTCTCTCACTCTCTCACTCTCTCACTCTCTCACTCTCTCACTCTCTCACTCTCTCACTCTCTTACTCTCTCACTCTCTCACTCTCTCACTCTTTCACTCTCTCACTCTCTCACTCTCTCACTCTCTCGCTCTCTCACTCTCTCACTCTCTCTTTCTCTCACACCCTTACTCTCTCACTCTCTCACTCTCTAAGTCGCTCACTCTGTTACTCTCTTACTCTCTCACTCTTTCACTCTCTTACTCTTTTACTTTTTTACTTTCTTGCCCTCTCTCTCTCTCTCACTCTCTCACTCTTTTCTTCTCTCACTCTCTCACTCTCTCACTCTTTTACTCTCTCACTCTGTCACTCTCTTACTCTCTCACTCTCTTACTCTCTCTCTCTCTCACTCTCTCACTCACTCACTCTTTCACTCTCTCACTTTCTCACTCTTTCACCATCTCACTCTCTCATTCTCTCACTCTCTCACTCTCTCACTCTCTCACTCTCTCACTTTCTCACTCTCTCACTCTCTCACTCTCTCACTCTCTCACTCTCTCACTCTCTCACTCTTTCACTCTCTCACTCTCTTACTCTCTCACTCTCTCGATCTCTCACTCTCTCACTCTCTCACTTTCTCACTCTCTCACTCTTTCACTCTCCCACTCTCTCACTCTCTTACTCCCTCACTTCTTTACTCTCTCACTCTCTCACTCTCTCACTCTCTCACTCTCTCACTCTCTCACTCTCTCACTCTCTCACTCTCTCACTCTCTCACTCTCTCACTCTCTCACTCTTTCACTCTCTAACTTTCTCACTCTCTCACTCTCTCACTCTCTCACTCTTTCACTCTCTCACTTTCTCACTCTTTCACTATCTCACTCTTCCACTCTCTCACTCTCTCAGTCTTTTACTCTCTCACTCTCTCACTCTCTCACTTTCTTACGCTCTCACTCTCTCACTCTCTCACTCTCTCACTCTCTCACTCTTTCACTCTCTCACTCTCTCACTCTCTCACTCTCTCACTCTTTCACCCTCTCACTATTTCACTCTCTCACTTTCTCACTCTCTCACTTTTTAGTCTCTTACCCTCTCACTCACTCACTCTTTCACTCTCTCACTTTCTCACTTCCTGACTGTCTCTTTCTCTCTCACTCAATCACTCTCTCACTCTCTCACTTTCTCACTTTCTCACTCTCTCACTCTCACTCTCTCACTCTCTTACTCCCTCACTTCCTTACTCTCTCACTCTCTCACTCTCTCACTCTCTCAATCTCTCACTCTCACTCACTCACTCTCTCACTCTCTCACTCTCTCACTCTCTCACTCTCTCACTCTCTCACTCTCTCACTCTCTCACTTTCTCACTCTCTCACTCTCTCCCTCTCTCACTCTCTCACTCTCTCACTCTCTCACTCTCTCACTCTCTCACGCTTTCACTCTCTCACTCTCTTACTCTCTCACTCTCTTACTCTCTCACTCTCTCACTCTCTCACTCTCTCACTCTTTCACTCTCTCACTCTCTCACTCTTTCACTCTCTCACTCTCTCACTCTCTCACTCTCTCACTCTCTTACTCTCTCACTCTCTCACTCTCTCACTCTCTCACTCTCTCACTCTCTCACTCTCTCACACTCTCACTCTCTCACTTTCTCTTTCTCTCACACCCTTACTCTCTCACTCTCTGAGTCGCTCACTCTGTTACTCTCTTACTCTCTCACGCTTTCACTCTCTTACTCTTTTACTTTTTCACTTTCTTACCCTCTCTCTCTCGCTCACTCTCTCACTTTTTCCTTCTCTCGCTCTCTCACTCTCTCACTCTTTTACTCTCTCACTTTTTCACTCTCTTACTCTCTCACTCTCTTACTCTATCTCTCCACTCTCTCACTCACTCACTCTTTCACTCTCTCACTTTCTCACTCTTTCACCATCTCACTCTTTCACTCTCTCACTCTCTCACTCTCTTACTCTCTCACTCTCTCACCCTTTCACTTTCTCACGCTCTCACTCTCTCGCTCTCTCACTCTCTCACTCTCTCTTTCTCTCACACCCTTACTCTCTCACTCTCTCACTCTCTAAGTCGCTCACTCTGTTACTCTCTTACTCTCTCACTCTTTCACTCTCTTACTCTTTTACTTTTTTACTTTCTTACCCTCTCTCTCTCTCTCACTCTCTCACTCTTTTCTTCTCTCACTCTCTCACTCTTTCACTCTTTTACTCTCTCACTCTGTCACTCTCTTACTCTCTCACTCTCTTACTCTCTCTCTCTCTCACTCTCTCACTCACTCACTCTTTCACTCTCTCACTTTCTCACTCTTTCACCATCTCACTCTCTCATTCTCTCACTCTCTCACTCTCTCACTCTCTCACTCTCTCACTTTCTCACTCTCTCACTCTCTCACTCTCTCACTCTCTCACTCTCTCACTCTCTCACTCTTTCACTCTCTCACTCTCTTACTCTCTCACTCTCTCGATCTCTCGATCTCTCACTCTCTCACTCTCTCACTCTCTCACTCTCTCACTCTTTCACTCTCTCACTCTCTCACTCTCTTACTCCCTCACTTCTTTACTCTCTCACTCTCTCACTCTCTCACTCTCTCACTCTCTCACTCTCTCACTCTCTCACTCTCTCACTCTCTCACTCTCTCACTCTCTCACTCTCTCACTCTCTCACTCTTTCACTCTCTAACTTTCTCACTCTCTCACTCTCTCACTCTCTCACTCTTTCACTCTCTCACTTTCTCACTCTTTCACTATCTCACTCTTCCACTCTCTTACTCTCTCACTCTCTAAGTCGCTCACTCTGTTACTCTCTTACTCTCTCACTCTTTCACTCTCTTACTCTTTTACTTTTTTACTTTCTTACCCTCTCTCTCTCTCTCACTCTCTCACTCTTTTCTTCTCTCACTCTCTCACTCTTTCACTCTTTTACTCTCTCACTCTGTCACTCTCTTACTCTCTCACTCTCTTACTCTCTCTCTCTCTCACTCTCTCACTCACTCACTCTTTCACTCTCTCACTTTCTCACTCTTTCACCATCTCACTCTCTCATTCTCTCACTCTCTCACTCTCTCACTCTCTCACTCTCTCACTCTCTCACTCTCTCACTCTCTCACTCTCTCACTCTCCCACTCTCTTACTCTCTCACTCTCTCACTCTCTCACTCTCTCACTCTCTCTTTCTCTCACTCTCTCACTCTCTCACTCTCTCACTTTCTTACTCTCTCACTTTCTTACTCTCTTACTCTCTCACGCTCTCACTCTCTCACTCTCTCACTCTCTCACTCTCTCACTCTCTGACTCTCTCACTCTCTCACTCTCTCACTCTCTGACTCTCTCACTCTCTCACTCTCTCACTCTCTCACTCTCTCACTCTCTCACTCTCTCACTCTCTCACTCTCTCACTCTCTCACTCTCTCACTCTCTTACTCTCTCACTCTCTCACTCTCTCACACTCTCACTCTCTCACTGTCTCACTCTCTCACTCTCTCACTCTCTCACTCTCTCACTCTCTCACTCTCTCACTCTCTCACTCTCTCACTCTCTCACTCTCTCACTCTCTCACTCTCTTACTCTCTCACTCTCTTACTCTCTCACTCTCTCACTCTCTCACTCTCTCACTCTCTCACTCTCTCACTCTCTCACTTTCTCACTCTCTCACTCTCTCACTCTCTCACTCTCTCACTGTCTCACTCTCTCACTCTCTTACTCTCTCACTCTCTCACTCTCTCACTCTCTCACTCTCTCACTCTCTCACTCTCTCACTCTCTCACTCTCTCACTCTCTCACTGTCTCACTCTCTCACTCTCTTACTCTCTCACTCTCTCACTCTCTCACTCTCTCACTCTCTCACTCTCTCACTCTCTCACTCTCTCACTCTCTCACTCTATCACTCTCTCACTCTCTCACTCTCTCACTCTCTCACTCTCTTACTCTCTCACTCTCTCACTCTCTCACTCTCTCACTCTCTCACTCTCTCACTCTCTCACTCTCTCACTCTCTCACTCTCTCACTCTCTCACTCTCTTAATCTCTCACTCTCTTACTGTCTCACTCTCTCACTCTCTCACTTTCGCTCTTCCCCACTCTCTCTCTCTCTCTCTCACTCTATCACTCTCTCACTCTTTCACACTTTCACTCTTTCACTCTCTCACTCTCTCACTCTCTTACTCTCTCAATCTCTTACTCTCTCACTCTCTCACTTTCTCACTTCTTCACTCTCTCACTCTCTCACTCTCTCACTCTTTCACTCTCTCACTCTCTCACTTTCTCACTCTCTCACTCTCTCACTCTCTCACTCTCTCACTCTCTTACTTTCTCACTCTCTCACTCTTTCACTCTCTCACTCTCTCACTCTCCCACTCTCTCACTGTCTTTCTCCCTCACTCTCTCACTCTCTCACTCTCTCACTCTCTCACTCTCTCACTCTCTCACTCTCTCACTTTCTTACTCTCTCACTGTCTCACTCTCTCACTCTTTCACTCTCTTACTTTCTCACTCTCTCACTCTTTCACTCTCTCATTCTTTCACTCTCTCACTCTCTTACTCTCTCACTTTCTCACTTTCTCACTTCCTCACTCTCTCTTTGTCTCTCACTCTCTCACTCCCTCACTGTCTCACTCTCTCACTCTCTCACTCTTTCAGTCTCTCACTTTCTCACTTTCTCACTCTCTCACTCTCTCACTCCCTCACTCTCTCACTTCTTTACTCTTTTACTCTCTTACTCTCTCACTATCTCACTCTCTTACTCTCGCACTCTCTTACTCTCTCAATCTCTCACTTTCTTACTCTTTCACTCTCTCACTCTCTTACTCTCTCACTCTCTTACTTTCTCACTCTCTCGCTCCCTCACTCTCTCACTCTCTCACTCTCTCACTCTCTCACTCTCTCACTCTCTCACTCTCTCACTCTCTCACTCTCTCACCCTCTCACTCTCTCACTTTCTCACTCTCTCACTCTCTCACTCTCACACTCTCTCACTCTCTCACTCTTTCACTCTTTCACTCTCTCACTTTCTCACTCTCTCACTCTCTCACTGTCTCACTCTCTCACTCTCTCACTCTCTTACTCTCTCACTCTCTCACTCTCTCATTCTCTCACTCTCTCACTCTTTTAATCTCTCACTCTCTCACTCTTTCACTCTCTCACTCTCTCACTCTCTCACTCTCTCACTCTCTCACTCTCTCACTCTCTCACTCTCTCACTCTCTCACTCTCTCACTCTCTCACTCTCTCACTCTCTCACTCTCTCACTCTCTCACTCTCTCACTCTCTCACTCTCTGACTCTCTCACTCTCTCACTCTTTTAATCTCTCACTCTCTCACTCTCTCACTCTCTCACTCTCTCACTCTCTCACTCTCGTACTCTCTCACTCTCTAACCCTCTTACTCTCTCACTCTCTCACTCTCTCACCTCCTTACTACCTCACTCTCTCTCTCTCTTACTCACTCTATCACTGTCTCACTCTCTCACTCTTTCACTCTCTAACGCTCGTACTCTCTCAATCTCTCACGCTCTTACTCTCTCACTCTCTCACTCTCTCACTTTTTTACTCTCTCACTCTCTTACTCTCTCACTTTCTCACTCTCTCACTCTCTCACTCTCTTACTCTCTCACTCTCTCACTCTCTCACTCTCTCACTCTCTCACTTTCTCACTCTCTCACTCTCTCACTCTCTCACTCTCTCACTCTCTCACTCTCTCACTCTCTCACTCTCTCACTTTCTCACTCTCTCACTCTCTCACTCTCTCACTCTCTTACTCTCTCACTCTCTCAGTCTCTCACTTCCTCACTCTCTGCATTCCTCACTTTATAACTCTATTACTCTCTCACTCTGTCACTCTTTCACTCCCTCACTCTCTCACTCTCTCACTCTCTCATTATCTCACTCTCTCACTCTCTCACTCTCTCACTCTCTCACTCTCTCACTCTCTCACTCTCTCACTCTCTCACACTCTCACTCTCTCACTCTCTCACTCTCTCACTCTCTTAATCTCTTACTCTCTAACTTTCTTTCTCTCTCACTCTCTTACTCTCTCACGCGCGCACTCTCTTACTCTCTTACTCTTTTACTCTCTCACTCTCTCACTCTCTTACTCTCTTACTCTCTCACTCTCTTACTCTCTCAATTTCTCTTTCTCTCACTCTCTCACTCTCTCACTCTCTCACTCTCTCACTCTCTTACTCTCTCACTCTCTCACTCTCTCACTCTCTCACTCTCTCACTCTCTAACTCTCTCACTCTCTCACTCTCTCAATCTCTCAATCTCTCATTCTCTCAATCTCTCATTCTCTCAATCTCTCACTTTCTTACTCTCTCACTCTCTTACTCTCTCACTCTCTCACTCTCTCACTCTCTTACTCTTTCACTATCTCACTCTCTTACTCTCTTACTCTCTTACTCTCTCAATCTCTCACTTTCTTACTCTTTCACTCTCTTACTCTCTTACTTCCTCGCTCTCTTAATTTCTCACTCTCTCGCTCCCTCACTCTCTCACTCTCTCACTCTCTCACTCTCTCACTCTCTCACTCTCTCACTCTCTCACTCTCTCACTCTCTCACTCTTTTACTCTCTCATTCTCTCACTCTCTCACTCTCTCACTTCCTCACTCTCTCACTCTCTCACTCTCTCACTCTCTCACTCTCTCACTCTCTCACTCTCTTACTCTCTCACTCTTTCACTCTCTCACTCTCTCACTCTCTCACTCTCTCACTCTCTCACTCTCTCACTCTCTCACTCTCTCACTCTCTCACTCTCTCACTCTCTCACTCTCTCACTCTCTCACTCTCTCACTCTCTCACTCTCTCACTCTCTCACTCTCTCACTCTCTCACTCTCTCACTCTCTCACTCTCTCACTCTCTCACTCTCTCACTCTCTCACTCTCTCACTCTCTCACTCTTTTAATCTCTCACTCTCTCACTCTCTCACTCTCTCACTCTCTCACTCTCTCACTCTCTCACTCTCGTACTCTCTCACTCTCTAACCCTCTTACTCTCTCACTCTCTCACTCTCTCACTTCCTTACTACCTCACTCTCTCTCTCTCTTACTCACTCGATCACTGTCTCACTCTCTCACTCTTTCACTCTCTAACGCTCGTACTCTCTTAATCTCTCACGCTCTCACTCTCTCACTCTCTCACTCTCTCACTTTCTTACTCTCTCACTCTCTTACTGTCTCACCTTCTCACTCTCTCACTCTCTCACTCTCTTACTCTCTCACTCTCTCACTCTCTCACTCTCTCACTCTCTCACTTTCTCACTCTCTCACTCTCTCACTCTCTCACTCTCTCACTCTCTCACTTTTTCACTCTCTCACTTTCTCACTCTCTCACTCTCTTACTCTCTCACTCTCTCAGTCTCTCACTTCCTCACTCTCTGCATTTCTCACTTTCTTACTCTCTCACTCTCTTACTGTCTCACTTTCTCACTCTCTCACTCTCTCACTCTCTTACTCTCTCACTCTCTCACTCTCTCACTCTCTTACTCTCTCACTCTCTCACTCTCTCATTATCTCACTCTCTCACTCTCTTACGCTCTCACTCTCTCATTATCTCACTCTCTTACTCTCTCACTCTCTCGCTCTCTGAGTCGCTCACTCTGTTACTCTCTTACTCTCTCACTCTTTCACTCTTTTACTCTTTCACTTTCTCACTCTCTTACTCTCTCACTCTCACGCTCTCACTTTCTTACTCTCTCACTCTTTCACTCTCTCACTTTCTCACTCTTTCACTATCTCACTCTTTCACTCTCTCACTCTCTCACTCTCTCACACTCTTACTCTCTCACACTCTCACTTTCTCAACCTCTCACTTTTTCATTCTCTCTCTCTCACTCTCTCACTCTCCCACTCTCTCACTCTCTTACTTCCTCACTCTCACTCTCTCACTCTCTGACTCTCTAACTCTTTCATGCTCTTAATCTCGCTCTCTCTCACTCTCTCACTTTCTCACTTTCTCACTCTCTCACTCTCTTACTCTCTCACTCTCTCACTCTCTCACTCTCTCACTCTCTCACTCTCTCACTCTCTCACTCTCTCACTCTCTCACTCTCTCACTCTCTAACTCTCTCACTCTCTCACTCTCTCACTCTCTTACTCTCTCACTCTCTCACTCTCTCACTCTCTCACTCTCTTACTCTCTCACTCTCTCACTCTCTCACTCTCTCACTCTCTCACTCTCTCACTCTTTCACTCTCTCACTCTCTCACTTTCTCACTCTCTCACTCTCTTAGTCTCTTACTCTCTCAATCTCTCACTCTCTCACTCTCTCATTCTCTTACTCTCTCACTTTCACACTCTCTCACATTCTCACTTTCTCACTCTCTCACTCTCTCACTCTCGATCTCTCACTCTCTCACTCTCTCACTCTCTCACTCTCTCACTCTCCTACTCTCTCACTCTCTCAATCTCTCACTCTCTCACTCTCTCACTATCTCACTCTCTCACTCTCTCACTCTCTCACTCTCTCACTCTCTCACTCTCTCACTCTCTCACGCTCTCACTCTCCCACTCTCTCACTCTCTCACTCTCTCACTCTCTCACTCTCTCACTCTCTCACTCTCTCACTCTCTCACTCTCTCACTCTCTCACTCTCTCACTCTCTCACTCTCTTACTCTCTCACTCTCTGACTCTTTCACTCTCTCACTCTCTCACTCTCTCACTCTCTTACTCTCTCCCTCTCTTACTCTCTCACTCTTTCACTCTCTCACTCTCTCACTCTCTCACTCTCTTACTCTCTCACTCTCTCACTCTCTCACTCTCTCACGCTCTCACTCTCTCACTCTCTCACTCTCTCACTCTCTCACTCTCTCACCCTCTCACTCTCTCACTCTCTCACTTTCTCACTCTCTCACTCTCTCACTCTCTCACTCTCTTACTCTCTTACTCTCTTACTCTCTCACTCTCTCACTCTTTCACTCTCTCACTCTCTTACTCTCTCACTCTCTCACTCTATCACTCTCTCACTCTCTCACTCTATCACTCTCTCACTCTCTCACTCTTCCAGTCTCTTACTCTCTCACTCTCTCAATCTCTCACTCTCTCACTCTCTTACTCTCTCACTCTCTCACTCTCTCACTCTCTCACTCTCTCACTCTCTCAGTCTCTCACTCTCTCACTCTCTCACTCTCTCACTCTCTCACTCTCTCACTCTCTCACTCTCTCACTCTCTCACTCTCTCACTCTCTCACTCTCTCACTCTCTCACTCTCCCACTTTCTCACTTTCTCACTCTCTCACTCTCTCACTCTTTCACTCTCTCACTCTCTTACTCTCTCACTCTTTTACTCTCTCACTCTCGCTCTTTTCCACTCCCCAACTCTCTTACTCTCTCACTCTTTCACTCTCTCACTATCTCACCCTCTTACTCTCTCACTCTCTCACTCTTTCACTCTTTTACTCTCTTACTCTCTCACTCTCTCGCTTTCTCACTCTCTCACTCTCTCACTCTCTCACTCTCTTACCCTCTCACTCTTTGAATCTTTCACTCTCTCAGTCTCTCACTCTCTCACTCTCTCACTCTCTCACTCTCTCACTCTCTCACTCTCTCACTCTCTCACTCTCTCACTCTCTCACTCTCTCACTCTCTCACTCTCTCACTCTCTCACTCTCTCACTCTCTCACTCTCTCACTCTCTCACTCTCTCACTCTCTCACTCTCTCACTCTCTCACTCTCTCACTCTCTTACTCTCTCACTCTCTCACTCTCTCACTCTCTCACTCTCTCACTCTCTCACTCTCTCACTCTCTCACTCTCTCACTCTCTCACTCTCTCACTCTCTCACTCTCTCACTCTCTCACTCTCTCACTCTCTCACTCTCTCACTCTCTCACTCTCTCACTCTCTCACTCTTTCACGCTCTCACTCTCTCACTCTCTCACTCTCTCACTCTCTCACTCTCTCACCCTCTCACTCTCTCACTCTTTCACTCTCTCACTCTCTCACTCTCACTCTCTCACTGTCTCACTCTCTCACTCTCTTACTCTCTTACTCTCTCACTCTCTCACTCTCTCACTCTCTCACTCTCTTACTCTCTCACTCTCTCACTCTCTCACTCTATCACTCTATCACTCTCTCACTCTCTCACTCTCTCAGTCTCTTACTCTCTCACTCTCTCAATCTCTCACTCTCTCACTCTCTTACTCTCTCACTCTCTCACTCTCTCACTCTCTCACTCTCTCAGTCTCTCACTCTCTCACTCTCTCACTCTCTCACTCTCTCACTTTCTCACTCTCTCACTCTCTCACTCTCTCACTCTCTCACTCTCTCACTCTCTCACTCTCTCACTCTCTCACTCTCTCACTCTCCCACTCTCTCACTCTCTCACTCTCTCACTCTTTCACTCTCTTACTCTCTTACTCTCTCACTCTCTTACTCTCTCACTCTCGCACTTTTTCACTCCCCAACTCTCTTACTCTCTCACTCTCTCACTCTTTCACTCTCTCACTATCTCACCCTCTTACTCTCTCACTCTCTCACTCTTTCACTCTTTTACTCTCTTACTCTCTCACTCTCTCGCTCTCTCACTCTCTCACTCTCTCACTCTCTCACTCTCTCACTCTCTTACCCTCTCACTCTTTGAATCTCTCACTCTCTCAGTCTCTCACTCTCTCACTCTCTCACTCTCTCACTCTCTCACTCTCTCACTCTCTCACTCTCTCACTCTCTCACTCTCTCACTCTCTCACTCTCTCACTCTCTCACTCTCTCACTCTCTCACTCTCTCACTCTCTCACTCTCTCACTCTCTCACTCTCTCACTCTCTCACTCTCTCACTCTCTCACTCTCTCACTCTCTCACTCTCTCACTCTCTCACTCTCTCACTCTCTCACTCTCTCACTCTCTCACTCTCTCACTCTCTCACTCTCTCACTCTCTCACTCTCTCACTCTCTCACTCTCTCACTCTCTCACTCTCTCACTCTCTCACTCTCTCACTCTCTCACTCTCTCACTCTCTCACTCTCTCACTCTCTCACTCTCTCACTCTCTCACTCTCTCACTATCTCACTCTCTCACTCTCTCACTCTCTCACTCTCTCATTCTCTCACTCTCTCACTCTCTCACTCTCTCACTCTCTCACTCTCTCACTCTCTTACTCTTTTACTCTCTTACTCTCTCACTCTCTCACTTTTTCACTCTCTCACTATCTCACTCTCTCACTCTCTCACTATCTCACTCTCTCACTCTCTCACTCTCTCACTCTCTCACTCTCTCACTCTCTCACTCTCTCACTCTCTCACTCTCTCACTCTCTCACTCTCTCACTCTCTCACTCTCTCACTCTCTCACTCTCTCACTCTCTCACTCTCTCACTCTCTCACTCTCTCACTCTCTCACTCTCTCACTTTTTCACCCTCTCACTATTTCACTCTCTCACTTTTTAGTCTCTCACCCTCTCACTCACTCACTCTTTCACTCTCTCACTTTCTCACTTCCTGACTGTCTCTTTCTCTCTCACTCAATCACTCTCTCACTCTCTCACTTTCTCACTTTCTCACTCTCTCGCTCTCACTCTCTCACTCTGTCACTCCCTCACTTCCTTACTATCTCACTCTCTCACTCTCTCACTCTCTCACTTTCTCACTCTCTAACTCTCTCACTCTCTCACTCTCTCACTCTCTCACTCTCTCACTCTCTCACTCTCTCACTCTCTCACTCTCTCACTCTCTCACTCTCTCACTCTCTCACTCTCTCACTCTCTCACTCTCTCACTCTCTCACTCTCTCACTCTCTCACTCTCTCACTCTCTTACTCTCTCACTCGCTGACTCTTTCACTCTCTCACTCTCTCACTCTCTCACTCTCTTACTCTCTCCCTCTCTCACTCTCTCACTCTCTCACTCTCTCACTCTCTCACTCTCTTACTCTCTCACTCTCTCACTCTCTCACTCTCTCACTCTCTCACTCTCTCACTCTCTCACTCTCTCACTATCTCACTCTCTCACTCTCTCACTCTCTCACTCTCTCACTCTCTCACTCTCTCACTCTCTCACTCTCTCACTCTCTCACTCTCTCACTCTCTCACTCTCTCACTCTCTCACTCTCTCACTCTCTCACTCTCTCACTCTCTCACTCTCTCACTCTCTCACTCTCTCACTCTCTCACTCTCTCACTCTCTCACTCTCTCACTCTCTCACTCTCTTACTCTCTCACTCTCTCACTCTCTCACTCTTTCACTCTCTCACTCTCTCACTCTCTCACTCTCTCGCTCTCTCACTCTCTCACTCTCTCTTTCTCTCACACCCTTACTCTCTCACTCTCTCACTCTCTAAGTCGCTCACTCTGTTACTCTCTTACTCTCTCACTCTTTCACTCTCTTACTCTTTTACTTTTTTACTTTCTTGCCCTCTCTCTCTCTCTCACTCTCTCACTCTTTTCTTCTCTCACTCTCTCACTCTCTCACTCTTTTACTCTCTCACTCTGTCACTCTCTTACTCTCTCACTCTCTTACTCTCTCTCTCTCTCACTCTCTCACTCACTCACTCTTTCACTCTCTCACTTTCTCACTCTTTCACCATCTCACTCTCTCATTCTCTCACTCTCTCACTCTCTCACTCTCTCACTCTCTCACTTTCTCACTCTCTCACTCTCTCACTCTCTCACTCTCTCACTCTCTCACTCTCTCACTCTCTCACTCTTTCACTCTCTCACTCTCTTACTCTCTCACTCTCTCGATCTCTCACTCTCTCACTCTCTCACTTTCTCACTCTCTCACTCTTTCACTCTCCCACTCTCTCACTCTCTTACTCCCTCACTTCTTTACTCTCTCACTCTCTCACTCTCTCACTCTCTCACTCTCTCACTCTCTCACTCTCTCACTCTCTCACTCTCTCACTCTCACACTCTCTCACTCTTTCACTCTCTAACTTTCTCACTCTCTCACTCTCTCACTCTCTCACTCTTTCACTCTCTCACTTTCTCACTCTTTCACTATCTCACTCTTCCACTCTCTCACTCTCTCAGTCTTTTACTCTCTCACTCTCTCACTCTCTCACTTTCTTACGCTCTCACTCTCTCATTCTCTCACTCTCTCACTCTCTCACTCTTTCACTCTCTCACTCTCTCACTCTCTCACTCTCTCACTCTTTCACCCTCTCACTATTTCACTCTCTCACTTTCTCACTCTCTCACTTTTTAGTCTCTTACCCTCTCACTCACTCACTCTTTCACTCTCTCACTTTCTCACTTCCTGACTGTCTCTTTCTCTCTCACTCAATCACTCTCTCACTCTCTCACTTTCTCACTTTCTCACTCTCTCACTCTCACTCTCTCATTCTCTTACTCCCTCACTTCCTTACTCTCTCACTCTCTCACTCTCTCACTCTCTCACTCTCTCAATCTCTCACTCTCACTCACTCACTCTCTCACTCTCTCACTCTCTCACTCTCTCACTCTCTCACTCTCTCACTCTCTCACTCTCTCACTCTCTCACTCTCTCCCTCTCTCCCTCTCTCACTCTCTCACTCTCTCACTCTCTCACTCTCTCACGCTTTCACTCTCTCACTCTCTTACTCTCTCACTCTCTTACTCTCTCACTCTCTCACTCTCTCACTCTCTCACTCTTTCACTCTCTCACTCTCTCACTCTCTCACTCTCTCACTCTCTCACTCTCTCACTCTCTCACTCTCTTACTCTCTCACTCTCTCACTCTCTCACTCTCTCACTCTCTCACTCTCTCACTCTCTCACACTCTCACTCTCTCACTTTCTCTTTCTCTCACACCCTTACTCTCTCACTCTCTGAGTCGCTCACTCTGTTACTCTCTTACTCTCTCACGCTTTCACTCTCTTACTCTTTTACTTTTTCACTTTCTTACCCTCTCTCTCTCTCTCACTCTCTCACTTTTTCCTTCTCTCGCTCTCTCACTCTCTCACTCTTTTACTCTCTCACTTTTTCACTCTCTTACTCTCTCACTCTCTTACTCTATCTCTCCACTCTCTCACTCACTCACTCTTTCACTCTCTCACTTTCTCACTCTTTCACCATCTCACTCTTTCACTCTCTCACTCTCTCACTCTCTTACTCTCTCACTCTCTCACCCTTTCACTTTCTCACGCTCTCACTCTCTCGCTCTCTCACTCTCTCACTCTCTCTTTCTCTCACACCCTTACTCTCTCACTCTCTCACTCTCTAAGTCGCTCACTCTGTTACTCTCTTACTCTCTCACTCTTTCACTCTCTTACTCTTTTACTTTTTTACTTTCTTACCCTCTCTCTCTCTCTCACTCTCTCACTCTTTTCTTCTCTCACTCTCTCACTCTTTCACTCTTTTACTCTCTCACTCTGTCACTCTCTTACTCTCTCACTCTCTTACTCTCTCTCTCTCTCACTCTCTCACTCACTCACTCTTTCACTCTCTCACTTTCTCACTCTTTCACCATCTCACTCTCTCATTCTCTCACTCTCTCACTCTCTCACTCTCTCACTCTCTCACTTTCTCACTCTCTCACTCTCTCACTCTCTCACTCTCTCACTCTCTCACTCTCTCACTCTTTCACTCTCTCACTCTCTTACTCTCTCACTCTCTCGATCTCTCACTCTCTCACTCTCTCACTCTCTCACTCTCTCACTCTTTCACTCTCTCACTCTCTCACTCTCTTACTCCCTCACTTCTTTACTCTCTCACTCTCTCACTCTCTCACTCTCTCACTCTCTCACTCTCTCACTCTCTCACTTTCTCACTCTTTCACTATCTCACTCTTCCACTCTCTCACTCTCTCACTCTCTAAGTCGCTCACTCTGTTACTCTCTTACTCTCTCACTCTTTCACTCTCTTACTCTTTTACTTTTTTACTTTCTTACCCTCTCTCTCTCTCTCACTCTCTCACTCTTTTCTTCTCTCACTCTCTCACTCTTTCACTCTTTTACTCTCTCACTCTGTCACTCTCTTACTCTCTCACTCTCTTACTCTCTCTCTCTCTCACTCTCTCACTCACTCACTCTTTCACTCTCTCACTTTCTCACTCTTTCACCATCTCACTCTCTCATTCTCTCACTCTCTCACTCTCTCACTCTCTCACTCTCTCACTCTCTCACTCTCTCACTCTCTCACTCTCTCACTCTCTCACTCTCTCACTCTCTCACTCTCTTACTCTCTCACTCTCTCACTCTCTCACTCTCTCACTCTCTCACTCTCTCACTCTCTCACTCTCTCACTCTCTCACTCTCTCACTCTCTCACTTTCTTACTCTCTCACTTTCTTACTCTCTTACTCTCTCACGCTCTCACTCTCTCACTCTCTCACTCTCTCACTCTCTCACTCTCTGACTCTCTCACTCTCTCACTCTCTCACTCTCTCACTCTCTCACTCTCTCACTCTCTCACTCTCTCACTCTCTCACTCTCTCACTCTCTCACTCTCTCACTCTCTCACTCTCTCACTCTCTCACTCTCTCACTCTCTCACTCTCTCACTCTCTCACTCTCTCACTCTCTCACTCTCTCACTCTCTTACTCTCTCACTCTCTCACTCTCTCACACTCTCACTCTCTTACTCTCTCACTCTCTCACTCTCTCACTCTCTCACTCTCTCACTCTCTCACTCTCTCACTCTCTCACTCTCTCACTCTCTCACTCTCTCACTCTCTCACTCTCTCACTCTCTCACTCTCTCACTCTCTCACTCTCTCACTCTCTCACTCTCTCACTCTCTCACTCTCTCACTCTCTCACTCTCTCACTCTCTCACTCTCTCACTCTCTCACTCTCTCACTCTCTCACTCTCTCACTCTCTCACTCTCTCACCCTCTCACTCTCTCACTCTCTCACTCTCACACTCTCTCACTCTCTCACTTTCTCACTCTCTCACTCTCTCACTCTCTCACTCTCTCACTGTCTCACTCTCTCACTCTCTTACTCTCTCACTCTCTCACTCTCTCACTCTCTCACTCTCTCACTCTCTCACTATCTCACTCTCTCACTCTCTCACTCTCTCACTCTCTTACTCTCTCACTCTCTCACTCTCTCACTCTCTCACTCTCTCACTCTCTCACTCTCTTAATCTCTCACTCTCTTACTGTCTCACTCTCTCACTCTCTCACTTTCGCTCTTCCCCACTCTCTCTCTCTCTCTCTCACTCTATCACTCTCTCACTCTTTCACACTTTCACTCTTTCACTCTCTCACTCTCTCACTCTCTTACTCTCTCAATCTCTTACTCTCTCACTCTCTCACTTTCTCACTTCTTCACTCTCTCACTCTCTCACTCTCTCACTCTTTCACTCTCTCACTCTCTCACTTTCTCACTCTCTCACTCTCTCACTCTCTCACTCTCTCACTCTCTCACTCTCTTACTTTCTCACTCTCTCACTCTTTCACTCTCTCACTCTCTCACTCTCCCACTCTCTCACTGTCTTTCTCCCTCACTCTCTCACTC
>CAXAQZ010001044.1:0-13970 GCA_963971145.1 Sussaba pulchella | reverse complement strand
GAAATCAAGTAAAAAACGTATCATCAAAAAATGATAAATGAAAAATTTTCCGTCTACAATATCGTTAAAACGCTAAAATGAATTTCGTGTAATCCCCGGGTTTACACCCTAACGGTCACATTGTGACGGTCAATGAATGTCACTTTGGTGCATCAGCCGACCGATGGTCAACTGATCGATCGAATCACCCGCGTTCCCGTGAGCGACGATGCGCCGCTTCTACGCCGCTTTCGTTCGCTCTTCATCAATTTTTGTTAACCGTTGATTCGATCAACCGGATAGCCCGGACTAATTTAATTATCTCTGACGCGTCCGAATACCTAACAGCGGCACAGCTTCCGCACGATACAAACACATAAGCATAAACACCCACACACGGGTCGCGACGCCGGCGAGTATGATAATACGCATGGCGTACACAAAGCCGGGCACGAAGCTCGTAATATTCGACGAACTTTTCGGCGTATGATACGCGTCTCTGAAGTATTTCGGACTCCAGCGGTAACGCGACCGCGTCCGATACGCACCCGGACACCCTCGGATTTTCATTCCCCGTCCGTTCTTTCGCACAGCGCCTGTCACGGGTTGCTGAAATACGTTTAATAAATAAACTTTTGTTTATTAATAACCAACTTTGGGTAATTAAAGCTCGTCCGTGACGCAGGTTGATTATATCGAGCCGCGTATTCGCCTAACGGGCGGTCCAATTTCGTATCGTGGGAGATCCTTTGTAAACGCGGAATTCGTGGAAATAATATTATTCGCGATGATTCCGAGGGAGTGAAATTTTTTGGTAAACTCCGTTTTGAAAAAAAAAAAAAAATAAATATAACTGGTCAATGACTATTATATATTAATAATTGCGTCATCATTTATAATAATAATAATTATTATTATTATTAATATTATTATTATTATTATTATTAATATTATTATTATTATTATTATTAATATTATTATTATATATTTATGATAATTTTTATAAATATTTATAATAATAAGAATAATAATAATAATTATTATTATTATTAATTCATTTAATATTAATAATAATAATAATAATAGTGATAATAACGATTATTACTTTTGTAATAATGGTAAATATAACGATTATTATTATTATTATTATTCTTATTATTGTAAATAATGGAGCAATTATCGATCAATGATAGTCATTGACCAGTTATTTATTTATTTTTTTTTTTTCTAAATGTGGTTTAACCAAAAAATTTCACTCCCTAGAAGTTATCGCGAATAATATAATACTAATAATGATAATAATAATAGTGATAATAACGATTATTACTTTTATCATAATAATAACAATAATAATAGTAATAATAACGATTATTATTTTTAATCATAACAATAATAATATAATATATATTATTATTATAATAACATTATAATAACATAATAGTAATAATATAATATATATTATTATTATTATGAATAATGACACAATTTTATTAATTTTATCATGTGATAATATCATAAAATAAATAAGAGCTTAGGGTAAAACTGATTCTGTCAGTGAAAGCTCGTGCTGGAAAAGAATTTTCGTGAAAATTCTTAAATCCCCGGTGTGCAACGTTCAATCCCGTTTTCGAGCTTGCGTAAAGCTCGACGACCGAGAGCGCTATCCTCTTTTCGGGAGCGCAGTGACAGCCCCTGGAACCATGGGCGGTCTTTATTAACCTTGCTGAAGAATGGCTACGCGAGGAATATTGCTCGTCATTGGAATTCATAAATTCGCCAGCGTAGCCCCGGCTGGACACGAAAATTTTATGAGATTCTTCGTTCGACCTCCCCCAAACCCACTCGCACACTCTCGGCTTCTCGTTTGCGCCTCGTATTACGCTTCTCGTATTTCATTCGACATTAGCATTCATTAACCCGTATTGGCCGTGTGAATTTTATTCCCGTGGTTCAGAAATTCAAACGAAATTTCACATTGAATTTAAAACGCAATCCTCAACTGACGTTAAAATCGGAAGTCACACCGAAAGTCAAAAGTAAAGTTCAACACGTTTTTCCAAACTGATTGCGATTGCGAACCGAGGATGGTGTCTCGTTTTCTTCACGACCTCGAAATAACGAAATGTCCAAGACTTTACTGGGGTTCAAGCAATTTCCGCAAATATATCTGTGGCAAGCAAACAAAACCGGATAAGTCCACAAAACTGACTTTCGAGATATGACGATTTAACGTTGCAAACGCTGTATCAAAGCGGACGAATTGATTTCCAAAAAAATAATCATCAGTTCGCACTCAGTTACCCACCATTCCTCAATAACGAAATTCCCAAGACTTAATCTACCTTACGGCAATTCCAACGCCTATATCCCGGCTGAAGAAATAACATCGCGCTCATAATAAAGAATTTTGGAAAATGAATTGCAACACGAAGGGGTTGCACATATCCCAAGTGTCAGGTTGCTGACCGTTTCATTGCAAGCTCTCCGAAGCCCTCCAGGTCCACGTCCACATCCCCCATTTAGAAATTAAACCGTAACTCCGCATCGAATCAATCACTCAAACCCAATCTTGATTTAAAGTTGAAGCCGGAAGCCACCGCAAAAATCGGATGTACATGACGTTGCCCCAAATGGACAGCGATTACGACCCACCAATCAATGGTCCCCCGCTCCCTTCACCACCCCTCAATAACGAAATCCCCAAGACTTGATCTACCTTGCAGCAATTCCCACGCCTATATTCCGGCTGAAGAAATAACATCGCTCTCATGATAATGAATTTTGGAAAATAAAGTGCAACACAAAAGGGTTGCTCCATATCCCAAGCGTCAGGGTGGTGACCGTTTGATTGCAAGCTCTCCCAAGCTCTCTGGGTTCGCGTTCATATACGTCGGATCGTCTGTCCGTCCCGCGTCTCTCTTTTCTCTCTCTCTCTCTCTCTCTCTCTCTCTCTCCCTCTCTCTTTCTCTCTCATTCCTTTCCTCTCTCTCTCTTTACTCGTCCGCGTCGCGCACTTCAGCACTTTCATTCTCTCATTGTGCGAGACCCGGACCAACGGTACCCCGCAGAAGCACCGTCGCGGCCAGCGGCAGCAGCGGCTGGGCAGTCGGCACAACATCGGACAAGAGCGAGCAAACCTGGGGGAACGGTCTGGGCAACGGACGAAGAGACGTTGCCTAGCTACGACAGCTACAGCAGCAGCAGCAGCAGGCAGACGTAACAGCAATCATAGTAGAACGAGCCACGAGTAGGTATGCACCGGATATTTACAGTCTGAGCAGCCGTCTGCAACGTTTTTACTTTCTTTCTCGCTCTTTTTTCCCCCTGACTCTCACGGTCTGCACCTACTTTAATATCCTGTCATTGGCTGCTTCGACAAACGGAAAGAGAAAACTTCAAGGCCCTGAGGAAGAAGCGCTCACGGTTGAGTGAGGTTCCAAGGATGAGATTTGAAGAAAAAAAAAACGGAGAGTAAACGATCTACGATGGAAAAGACCCGGAGGCTGGAATGAGATATTGTAGGTTTCATTGCTGATGTCGCACGAGCCAAAGCACTTCGATCACGATTTTGAACACGACGACGATGATTGGGGGGAAGATCTTACGGTTTTATGTGGAATTTGTTTCAAGACCTTCGTTCACTCGTTATGAATATGTATTCGTGGGACATTCAGCGAGTGGACTCTTTGGTGGGAATCTTTGCTGTCACGTTATCAGGGGTTCTTTTCTCGACGCGCACCGACGGTTTTCCATGGGATGGTTTTAGTCAGCCTCGCCACAGTTTGACTCGGCGCATTTTTACCCGGCACAGTTTGACTCCGCGAGTTAGACAGATGAGAGTCACTCTCTTTCTTTGACATTTGACACTCTCTCTGAGTTTGACAGAGAAAGAGCGACTCTCGTATGTCAAATTCGCGGAGTCAAACTGTGTCGAGTCGAACTGTGGTGAGTCAATCTGTGGCGAGGCAGACTGAAACCATCCTTTTTTCGTCTATGGAGGTAGCTCCGTGCACGAATCATTCTCATCGGTGAAACAACTTCATCCGTGCGCGTCGCGAATAAGTCCAAAGATAAGTGCATAATTTCTTCTTACTTTTTTCCGATTCAAACAGACTTTAATTTTCTTCTGTACTTTTGCATAAGACAGAACTGATGGAAACTGCTTTTGTTTTAATTGCAATTTTCTTTCTACAATTTGTGTATTATGAAAAGATGATGAAAAAAAAATTGTACTCGAATTTGATTTCCTGCTATCGCTTTTATTCGTTGTTACGTTTATCAATCGTTTTTCTAATACATTCATTTGCTTTTTTCTGTTCACACGTTAGTTGAAAATAACACATGACCATATGTAACCAAAAACATAAAGAGTCGTATTATTGTTTATCCTTTAATTAATTATCGATCGGAGAAAAGTTTACATATTTTTATACATTCCTATTTCTATTGCTATTTGCGAAGCCATTACCGAGAATAGACACCACTCAGTGGCTGATATTATTGCATCGAAAACGAAAAATTTTTTATCGAAACGCGAACAGTTTTGTTCCATCCTGACGGATTATTCTCCTGCCAAGAATCATTTCGGGCCCAATAGACGGAAAATGCAGGACACGGATTCGAAGGCTTTGTCGCAGTAATGCGAGAAAGCCTCTGCAAAGAAAAACGTAGTACTGCGTCAAAAAAAGCGAAAATTTGGATACGCAATTTCAATAATGAGCATTTTTCGTACCCGTATCGCTGCAATTTTTCGTCACCTCAATTCCATGCTCCACCACGGACATCCTGGCTTCCATCTCTTTCGGTGCAATTTCTTCCGATGTTTCCAGATAAAATTCCCGAATTTTTTCGATGGTATCGTTCACATTTATCGAACCGTCCGCGTTCCATTCCTAAATACGTAATGTTTTATGATAAAAATCTTGAAATAGAAATAGGGGCATCGTTTTTTTATTCTGTTTTTTTTTTGTTAATGTTAAATCTCTGTTTAGTTTTATGAATGGAATTATTATTGCCAAATTCGGTTACGTATGTGGAAATTATGATTCATGTGACATTATTCTTGCGGTTTCACTTACAACTCCGGCAAATCCGTGAGCTTCGTTCAAGCATACGTTTAAACAGATGGAGTCACGCGATAACTCCATGTCGGCGGAGATGGTGTCAATTTTGACACCCGACAATGTCTGGCATTTCTGCAACAGCTCAGGTGTATACTCCGGCGAAATATATGCTCCCTGTCGGACAAAAAGCATGAATTCGTTAAGATTAGAGAGATCGCTCGATTTATTAAGGGTTTACACAGGAATTAAATTGTTGATATCACATTATTTTATTCACTTTTCAACTATGAAAAAAAAATGTTTTTTTTTTCAATTTATATTAACTTAATATAATTAACATTATTTTCCAATGTTTCTAAAACTGGATTTTTAGACAGAGTCAGGCACGATAACTCAGACAAGTTTTAATATTTTTTAATTTTTATTTTTTAATTTTGATAATTATTTTCTTTATAGTCTGACGAGAAGTTTTTTTAATTTTTTTAGTTGGACAATTCTTTTGATAAATGATTGAACCCAAATTTTATTTCTCTGCATAATAAATTCCAAAATGCTTTAGATTGTTTATTTTAAGAAGAAAAAATCGTTCCGTCAGACAATGACTACTTTATACTCGTAAAAAATAATGACAATATTGAAAGAACATTTTTTTCCTTATAGTGGAGAAGTGAATAAGAAGTGTGAAATGAACAATTTAATTTTTTTTTCACCATATAACCTTCGTAATCATTTTCCAAATTCACTCGGTTGTTAGCGCTCAGGGGTGTGTCATCTCTTAAGGTAGTATCTTCGATACCGCAATAGTTAAAAATATACCACGTCGGCGATCGACCTACGTCGTACTTGTATGTGTCAACGTCACATGTTATGATGTCGAGTACGAAGAGAGAAAACATTTGAAACAACGAGCTCCGACATATTGCTTCAAAACTGTCACCGTCAAAACGTATCAAAAGTTACATTTCAAATAAGGCACGGAGTTTAATCTTTCTCGCAACATTGCCATGTCTACTAAATCACGAGAAACTTCTGATATAAATACTATTTTTACGATGATTATTTGCTTATTATTATCTTCATGCTCTCCGAATCTGTACTTTTAAGTACCCGAAATGTTCTCTGAATAGTGAATTCACATCCTATCTTTTTATATAAAAATTTAAACGCTACTTTTTGTATCACATGAAATTGAAAATTCGCATAATTTTCTATAACGCTCGATGTTAAACGTGTGAACATAAAAGTGTCGATAATTTTTTTCTTACGTTCCGAAAAGTCATAAAAATGCAACTAATTCTTTTTCTTATCAGTACCTACACGTATGTCAAATTTTATAGAAATCTTAACGGTAATTGGCGATGGTCGACCTAATTGATGTTATAGCTACATTTTTTCGGACATCTATATTCAATTCTACGGTCCGAGATTGAGACAGAGAGAGAGAGTCCTTCATTACCGATCTTATTAGATGGGCACTTTTTAGATTTTATTTCTTACGGGAAATAATAATTATTGTTGATTTCACTTCGTTCGATTAGCCCATTAAGATCAGGGATTTTTAAGAATAAATAAGAAAAATGTAGCTATAAAATTAATTAGGTCGACCATCGCCGAAGCTTTTAATAAGTAAGATTAACCCGGCCACAGCAATTTCTTCACTGAACGGTAATTCTCTAACCGAGGATACTATCTTAAGTTCGTGCTGACGTCGTTCGATGTTATTACTTACGTAAGCCAAAACGCCGGTGAGCACAAGAACGCACACAAATTTATACATAATTCGTTAATTTTTTTTTCAGCTACTGATGGTTGTTGAGTTACAATCGTCGGGTTTTATACAACCGAGTATTGCGTCGTCGATTATTCAAAACGTCGTACGGTGAGTGGGGGCACCGAATATCACGGCGAATACTCAATACAAAGAAAAATGATAAGAAAACTATTCCACTGGTTCGAGTCGCAAGCACGTCTGCTGCATAGCCAATGCCTCGCTGCTATGACCAGCTGTGACATTGAGGCAATTACATATCTCTAACCAATTATCGTGAAGCGGGAATTTCGTGAATAATTATTTTTACGATTGCGATTCAAAGCACGATAAATAATATTTTTCTTTTTAATTGTTAAATTGTGAACAAAAAACGGAATTATTCTTCGTATAGGAATTTAATTACCGCAGATTTCCCTCGAATAATCCATGCATAGATGTACATGAGGGTGGTTCTCATTTGGATCGGTTCGGAATTCCGATTGCGACAAGGTCATGATAGATTTGAAAATTAATAAATTAATTAATACAGCCTAATTTGACCTTTCCAGTCCTACTATTACTATGCACTGGTTCGAAGTGGTGATTTCCGTTTCAAATACACGAAATTTTTCTTTTCCTTGATGATGATATTGACGTAGCGATTAATTATTCCTCGATAGATTTGATATTATATTTAATTGAAGCGCATGAATTCAAATTTCACGGGGGAAAAAAACAAAAAAAACTTGACACAAACGTTATTAGATCATTGCATGCTTTTTTTTCGGTTTTCTTCGTATCCAAACGAGCTCTAATTTTTTTTTCAATGTTTCTGCTACTCTTGAATGAGGCGCAAAAATCGATCGTTGGGTAGATAAGACAAAAACAATAGAAAAACCTTTTCGAAAAGTCAAATTTTTTCTCTAATACTTCAGTTTTATGGATAGGTGATTTTTTTTTTAAGTTGGGAGTGGGAGTCAGGACAGAAAAATTGGAACTACATTCAAGTGAAGGCGTAATAAAATGACGATGGCTAGATAGCTGTACTCGGATTTAATTTCCTGCCATGTTCGTGCGCTCGTTCGCCATTGCTATTATCAAACTTTTTCTAAATAATGTATTGACATTTCCTTCCGTCTTTCTCCCTCGCTAAGGTCACCTCGATCGAATCTCGGCCGAAAATATGTAGCGAATAAAAAATTGGTCGGAAATATGTGACCATGTAGCCAATAAACACGAAGAGTCGTATCATTTCTCATATTTTTATTAATTAACGATTAAAGAAAAGCTGGATGTAATAACAATATTTTTTTTTCTTTAATTCTTTACCGCTGCTTGGATTCGGAGGCGAATCGCTGCAGGAATTGGTGGATATTTTTGGGACGGTTACGTTTTTGAACGAATATTTGTAATTTTCCATAATTTGTGACACTTGGCGATCAATTCGATAATTCTCAAAACTCGGTCGTCGGTTAATAAGAGAATTTGACATCTTTGAAATTTGCATGAATTAACTTTCCGATGTCTGTTTATCTTGGAATGAATTTTTTTTTTAAAGACTCACTGCAATGATACATATATTTGCCGTCATTTGCGCACCGTAAATAATTTCTCATATTTTTTTTTTATTAATTAGCGATTAATGAAAAGTTCACATTTTTTTGTATATTTTTATTTCTTATTCGTAAAGCCATAATTCAAGATATCGAAACACGAAAAGTTTAGTTTTATCGTTACGGATTATTATACAGATTATTATACAGCCGACAGTTTAGGGCCCAACGTTCGGAAAATGCAGTCCATGGATTCGGCGGCTTTGTCGCAGTAGTGCGGGAAAGTCGCTGCATGGAAAAACGTAATATTTCGTCAGAAAAGGAGTTAATTCGGATAGATCCTATCAGAATTGAACATTTTGCATACCGTTAGTCCTGCAGTTTCTCATCACCGCATTTCCATACTCCAACTCAGCTTTCTCGGCCTCCTTCTCTTCCGGTGTCATTTTTTTTGTTATTTCCGTAAACTTTCGGTTAGCCTCTTCGACAGTGTTTTCAACATTTATCGAACCATCCTCGTTCCATTCCTAAATACGTCGTAATTAAAAATTTCATTTCCGACATGACGAATTCAGCTTGACGAATTGGAATTATCATTATCGAATCGGATTATAATTGTTGAAATTATGATCAATGTAATTATGATTCATGTAATAGTATTTTCGCAGTTTTACTTACAACTCCGGCGTTCAATCCAGACAAGCATACCGTAAAACAGGTGTAGTTACGCGATACCTCCTTATTGGCGTAGATAAAGTCATTTTGGGTTCTTGATAACTTTTCGCATTTCTGCATCTCTTCGCGTGTATACTTTCCTATCCCCGCTCCCTGAATGATGAAATTCAGAAAATTCCGTAAGATTGAGGACAAGCTTTATTGGGTTTGCGGAAAATTTGTTTAGAACAATTCGTCTAATAACAATTCGTCTAAAAAAGAATTCGTCTAACAGTAATTCGTCAAATAACAATTCTTCTAAGACAACTCGTTTAGAACAATTCGTCTTACAACGATTCATCTAAAACAATTCGTCTAATAACAATTCATCTAACAGCAATTCGTCTAATAGCAATTCGTCGAATAACAATTCGTTATTTCTCAGAGAAAGAACGTTTAATTTTTGGCGAATCGTGGGGCGTTACATGGGTCTTTATGTTTTTTAGGGTTATTTACTGTTCTTCTTTTCTTTATTACAAAATTATGTTTTTTTATTCTGTTTCGTTGAGACGAATTGTCTTAGAGGAATCGTTCTAGATGAATTGTTATCAGACAAATTGTTGTTAGACCAGTTGCTTTAGACGAATTGTTATTAGAAGAATTGTTATTAGACGAATTATTATTAGACGAATTGTCATTAGACGAATTTATTTTAGACCAATTGTTATTTAGACGAATTCTTACTAGACCAACGGCTTCAGACGAATTGTTTCCGGACGAATTTCCCGCAAATCCTTTATTGATCAAGTCGGTGCTAGAATCGTTTCGATGCATTACTTACGTTAACCGTAACGGCGAAGAGCACAAGAACGCACACGAATTTATACATGTTTCGCTGATTTATTTTCAGTTACGAATGATTTTTAAATTTCATTTGTCGGGTTTTATACAGTCGGTTATTGCCTCGTTGATTATTCATAACATTATGCAGCGGGTGGGGGCGTCGAATATTATAGTGAATATTGGATAAATGATAAGGAGATTAATTCACTCGTTCGAGTTGCGGCTGCGCTGCCATGGCCAGCTGTGCCAATAAGGCGATTTCGAATCTCGACCCAAATACGGGTTTTCGCATTTCGTGGATAATTATTCTTATCTTAAAGATCGTAGTTTTGGCTGTATTTACCGTACGATTTTTTTTTTTCATGAGACTTTGTGCGACGGACGAACTAATTTTTTCAGCAACATTCTGAAGACTTCTATATTTAATTCTTGGTCCGAGTCCGAAAGAGTCCTGCATTAACGATGTTAATTGTTAGAAAATTGAGATGGCTGCGAAATTTTCTTGGTCGACTTCAACCCGCTGTTAAATTTATATAACATTTATTACATATTCTAAATTTGGTATTGGTAATCTTCGCATTCTTACTTTTGTTTTGAGGCCAAGAAACTTGAAAAATCTCAACGGGTTCTTCAGCAATGAATCAAATTGTTCAGACGTTATTGAAGAAATTCTGCGCGCTAAAAATTAACTAAAATTGAAGAATTATTCAAAAGGTTTTATGGTGAAAAATAATTAAATTGTCGATTTCATATTATCTATTAACTTTTTGCAATGAGAAATTGAAAAATAAAATATTAATATTATTTTTTACGGGTATAAATGGACTATTGATCAAAACCATGGTTAACGTCATAACTTCACGAAAAATTATCCAATTTGCAAAAATAAAAAAGAATCTAATCAAACACTCCGGTAGTAATAGTCTAACGAAGTCAATTCCTTTCCAAAAGTATCAAAATGACAGTATTTCAAACTTCAGTACGAAATAAGAAATCAAAATTCAGTGTTCAATAATTTATGTAAAAATAGCCAACCAATAAATTAAAAAACTGACTAAAATTATCATTAAAAAAATCACAAGAAACTTCGAAATATAATCACCATAAATCGATAACAAATCCCCGATGACCAGAATGCGATTTTGTAATTGCAATCGTCAATTCTCACGAAGCTTTTGCCAATCTTATCATCGACTTTCATTGTTATCTCGAACGAACGAAGCTTCTTCCGTTCGCGGTCATGCAAATATCCGTGGCGAGAGAATTCATGCGCGACTTGTTTTTGTCTTTTATCGACGTATCCGTAGAAGACCCGTGGCAGGAAGGGAGGCAATGTGTGCATGGGGAGGTGCATAACAACCGAAGAGCCCTTTGTACAGTAAGTTTCTCGCCCACGCATCTCTCTTCGATCTCGCCTTCGCGCGTTGCGTTGCTCGGTTATCCGTTGCCGTTATCCGGACAACGTTCGAATACGCCGGAAGCTTTTCTATCCGTCGTGTCTGGCACGAGAAATCGTGGCTAGCGCGAGATACCCAGCGGGAGAAAAACAGATAGCACCGCGTGATCCCGTGATCGTTGGATCTTCCGACGGTATTCTTCTCCCCTTCCACTTTACGCCGTTGGTCTCCGATGCGGCAATGGAAAACGTGTGGCGGGAGGCTATTTTTTACCGGGCAAATCCGAAGTGCACACCCCCATCATTCGTTCGCCCAGTTCGCGTGTCCGAGGGTCCAACCGTCTACCAGTGTTTTGTACTGATATCCTTGGCGTGGTTGAGTTCGTCCTGCTGGGTTTGATACGGAGTGATTCGAAGAAAGTCCGATTTTTTATTTTTTGGAATAATGTCGTTGAATCTGGAACGTAATATACATAGGGGGGAAAAGGGTGGGGTGGGAAAGAAGCGGGGAAGAAAAAGGGGGAGTGAATGAACTGATTGTGATGACCATTGAGATTTGTATAGATTTTATGATACTGAAGGATGAGGAGCCTGTGAAATGTTACCGATTTTGCTGGATGTAATTATAATTTCTCGGTTGATAGGGAGTGATTTGAAGGCAGGCCGATTTTTTATTTATTGGGAAAAATTCATGAATTCTGGAACGTAATATACATAGGGGGGAAAATGGTGAGGTGGGAAAAAAGCGGGGAAGACATAGGGGAATGAATGAACTCATTGTAATCACATTTGTATATATTTTATGACACTGAATGAGGAGCGTGTGAAATGTTACTAATTTTGCTTGATGTAATAATCATTTTTCTGTTGATACGGAGTGTTTGAAGAAGAAGCCCTTTTCGGAAAGTGCCATGGAATCTGAAACGTTATATACACAAGAGAAAAAAAAATTGGAGCTGGCAAAAAACATGGGAGAAAGGAGGGCAATGAATGAATTGATTGTAACGACCCTTCGATCTGTATATATTTTATGATACTGGATGATGATAATGTTATCAATTTTGCTGAATGTAATCATTTTTATTTCTTTGATGATGAAGGATTTATCGCTGCTTGGATTCGGAGGTGAACAGCTGCAGGGATGAGCGGGTATTTTTGTGGTGGGTTCGTTTTTGGACGAATATTTGTAATTTTCCATAATTTGTGACACTTGCGGGTATATAAAAATACGATTAGTTTTCTAAATTCCGAATACTGTAATCTAGCAGCGAATCAACCGGCTAATTCTATGGCCTTGATCATAATTCTCAATACTCGGTCGTCGGTAAATAAGAGAATTTGAAATCTTTGACATTTGCATGAATTAATTCTTCGATGTCTGTTTTTCTTGAAATGAATATTTTTTTAAGATACACTGTAGCGATGCGTATATTCGCCGTCATTTGTGCACCGTAAATCCTAATTTTCCATACTCTGTCGTAAACGGACGACAATAATTCTAATATTTGATATTCAAGAAAAAATAAAATAAAACCATTTGAACATGTCCGTTTTTTCTGGACTGAAAACATTTTGTGAAACGTCCTCTACTCGTCTCCGTCTCCGTACCCTCAATCATAAACTTTCAATACTCGGTCGTGAACAAGCGACACTAATAATAAAATCTGACACTTTTGAAAAAATAATTTTTTAACGTCGGCTTTCCCTCAAATGATAATATTTTGTGAAACCTCCTTCAGCCTTACATGTACCGATCTCCGTCTTCGCACCCTTAAAAATAACTCTCAATACTCGATCATGAACAAATAACAATAATAAAAAAATGTACCATTTTTAACCCGATTAGTATATCGTTGAGTCGATTTGATCCAGGCCGAACCTGCAAAGTTCCCGCAGTTCATTTCGTCATTGTTATTTTTATAATGAATAAATTCCAAAAACCTCATATTTTAAAATTTCATCACAAAGTAAAAACCCTAAGCTTTATCCATGAATTTTTCCAGATATTTGAAATGATATTCTCTATTTTCGTGAAGCCTTGAATCTCATTCTTCTGCACGATACACTTTAAGGGAGCGAGAAACAACGATACACTGCTCGGGTTAAACACTAATTTTCCCACCCCCGTTTTCCCGAATTACCAATATTACATGAAACATCCTGTAGCAACACACGTGCTCTTCTTCGTACGACTCTGTGCAGCCGTTCAAACGCGTAACGTACGCGGACCAAGAGCTTTTCTTCGTTCTTTCTGTTTTCACGGGCTACCGAGAGAGCCACCGAGCGCTGAAAAACGAGAGGGTTGGATTTTGGTCCGGCAGGTCCGGCGATGCCACCCCGTCCGACGGAATAGAGATCCGGTCGAGATGTCTATGCACTTTCATGCTGGACACGAGCCCATCGTTTCAAAGTATTTCAAACTATATATACCGTACATTCCGAATATTTCTTTCGTCCAGCGCAGTATGAGCTTCCCGTCGGTGATGCTGGATACTCGGATCTTTTTCCCATCTCGTCCCGCCGTGGACGGCGACGACGATGTCCGCTACTGTCCCCTTCGTGTGTTTCACCGCCATAGATGCAAACCGTGTACCGAGTCTGACCTGAGTCTCTGTAGCTCACGTTCTATCAATATCGTAAAAACTTTGACGCATCTCGCTTGGACGTTTATTTTTCACGTAGAATATTTTTCTTCTATGTTATTTTTTATTTTATTTTTATCTCGTGATATC
>CAXAQZ010001043.1:0-13012 GCA_963971145.1 Sussaba pulchella | reverse complement strand
ACACACTCACACACTTACACACTCACACACTCACACACTCACACACTCACACACTCACACACTCACACATTTACACACTTACACACTTGCACACTTACACACTCACACACATACACACTCTCACACTTAAACACTCACACACACACACACTCACACACTCATACACTCCCACATTTACACACTCACACACTCACACACTTACACACTTACACACTCAAACACTTACTCACTCACACACTTACACGATCACACTCTCACACAATCACACACTCACACACTCACACACTCACACACTCACACACTCACACACTCACACACTCACACACTTACACACTCACACACTTGCACACTCACACACTCAAACACTGACTCACTCACACACTCACTTACTCACACACTCACACACTCCCACACTCACACACTTACACACTCACACACTCACACACTAGCAGAATCACGCACTCACACACTCACGCACTCACACACACACACACTCTCACACTCACGCAAACACACACACACACACACACACACACACACACACACACACACACACACACACACTCACACACACACACACACACACACACACACACACACACACACACACACACACACACACACACACACACACACACACACACACACACACACACTCACACACACTCACACACTTACACACTCACACACTCACACTTTTACACTCACACACACACACACTCACACACTCGAACACTCACACACTCACACACTCACACGCTTACACACCTACACACTCGTACACTCCACACACTCACACACTCACGCATTTACACACTCGCACACTAACACGCTCACACGCTTACACACTCACACACTCACACACTCCCACACTTACACACTCACACACTCACACACTTACACCCTCAAACACTTACTCACTTACACACTCACACGATCACACTCTCACACAATCACACACTCACACACTCACACACTCACACACTCACACACTCACACACTCACACACTCACACACTCACACACTCACACACTCACACACTCACACACTCACACACTCACACACTCACACACTCACACACTCACACACTCACACACTCACACACTCACACACTCACACACTCACACACTCACACACTCACACACTCACACACTCACACACTCACACACTCACACACTCACACACTCACACACTCACACACTCACACACTCACACACTCACACACTTACACACTCACACACTCACACACTCACACACTCGTACGCTCACACGCTTACTTACTCACACACATACACACTCCCACACTTACACACTCACACACTCACACATTTACACACTTACACACTCACACACTTACTCATTTACACACTCACACAATCACACTCTCACACAATCACACACTCACACACTCACACACTCACACACTCACACACTCACACACTTACACACTCACGCACTCACGACCTTACACACTTACACTTACACACACTCACACATTCACACACTCACACACTCACACACTTACACATTCACACACTAACACACTCACGCAGTCACACACTCACAAACTTGCACACTTACACACTTACACACATACACACTCTCAAACTCAAACACTCACATACTTACCCACTTACTCACTCATACACTCACACACACTCACGGTCTTAGACACGCACACACTCACACTTTTACACTCACACACACACACTCACATACTCACACACTCACACACTCACACACTCACACACTCACACACTCACACACTCACACACTCACACACTCACACACTCACACACTCACACACTTGTACACTCACACACTGACACACTCACACACTTACACACTTACACACTCACACGCTCACACGCTCACACACTCACACACTTACACACTCACGCACTCACACACTCACAAACTCACACACTCACACACTCACACACTCACACACTCACACACTCACACACTCACACACTCACACACTCACACACTCACCCACTCACACACTCACACTCACACACTCACACACTCACACACTCACACACTCACACACTTACACTCTCACAAGATCACACACTCACACACCCACACACTCACACACTTACATACCCACACACTCACACACTCACAAACTTACACACTCACACACTTACAGACTTACACACTTACACACTTACAGACTAATACACTTACACACTCACACTTTGACACACTCACACACTCACACACTCACACACTCACACACTCACACACTCACACACTCACACACTCACACACTCACACACTCACACACTCACACACTCACACACTCACACACTCACACACTCACACACTCACACACTCACACACTCACACACTCACACACTCACACACTTACAGACTCACACACTCACACACTCACACACTTAAAGACTTTCACGCTTACACACTCACACACTCACACACTTACACACTCACACACTCACACACTCACACACTCACACACTCACACACTCACACACTCACACACTCACACACTCACACACTCACACACTTACACACTCAAACACTCCTCCACCCACACACTCACACACTCATACACTTACACACTCATACACTCACACACTCACACACTCACACACTCACACACTAAAACACTTACACACTCACGCACTCACACACTCACATACTCACACACTTACACACTCACACTTTTACACACTCACACACCCACACACTCACACACTCACACTTTTACACACTCGAACACTTACACACTCACACACTCACACACTTACACACTCACACACTCACACACTCACACACTCACACACACACACACTCACACACTCACACACACTCACACACTTACACACTCACACACTCACACACACTCATACACACACACACACTCACACACTTGAACACTCACACACTCACACACTTACACACCTACACACTCGTACACTCCACACACTCACACACTCACACATTTACACACTCACACACTCACACGCTCACACGCTTACACACTCACACACTTACACACTCACACACTCCCACACTTACACACTCACACACTCACACACTTACACACTTACACACTCAAACACTTACTCACTTACACACTCACACGATCACACTCTCACACAATCACTCACTCACACACTTACACACTTACACACTCACACACTCCTACACTCACACACTTACACACTTACACACTCACACACTCACACACTCACACTCTCACAAAATCACACACTCACACAATCACACACTCACACACTCACACACTCACACACTTACACACTCACACACTCACACACTCACACACTCACACACTCACAAACTCACACACTCACACACTCACACACTCACACACTCACACACTCACACACTCACACACTCACACACTCACACACTCACACACTCACACACTCACACACTCACACACTCACACACTCACACACTAACACACTCACGCAGTCACACACTCACAAACTTGCACACTTACACACTTACACACATACACACTCTCAAACTCAAACACTCACATACTTACCCACTTACTCACTCATACACTCACACACACTCACGGTCTTAGACACTCACACACTCACACTTTTACACTCACACACACACACTCACACACTCACACACTCACACACTCACACACCCACACACTCACACACGCACGGACTCACACACTCACACACTCACACACTCACACACTCACACACTCACACACTCACACACTCACACACTCACACACTTGTACACTCACACACTGACACACTCACACACTTACACACTTACACACTCACACGCTCACACGCTGACACACTCACGCACTCACACACTCACACACTCACACACTCACACACTCACACACTCACACACTCACACACTCACACACTCACACACTCACACACTCACCCACTCACACACTCACACTCACACACTCACACACTCACACACTCACACACTCACACACTTACACTCTCAGAAGATCACACACTCACACACCCACACACTCACACACTTACATACCCACACACTCACACACTCACAAACTTACACACTCACACACTTACAGACTTACACACTTACAGACTAATACACTTACACACTCACACTTTGACACACTCACACACTCACACACTCACACACTCACACACTCACACACTCACACACTCACACACTCACACACTCACACACTCACACACTCACACACTTGTACACTCACACACTGACACACTCACACACTTACACACTTACACACTCACACGCTCACACGCTCACACGCTCACACACTCACACACTTACACACTCACGCACTCACACACTCACAAACTCACACACTCACACACTCACACACTCACACACTCACACACTCACACACTCACACACTCACACACTCACACACTCACCCACTCACACACTCACACTCACACACTCACACACTCACACACTCACACACTCACACACTTACACTCTCACAAGATCACACACTCACACACCCACACACTCACACACTTACATACCCACACACTCACACACTCACAAACTTACACACTCACACACTTACAGACTTACACACTTACAGACTAATACACTTACACACTCACACTTTGACACACTCACACACTCACACACTCACACACTCACACACTCACACACTCACACACTCACACACTCACACACTCACACACTCACACACTCACACACTCACACACTCACACACTCACACACTCACACACTCACACACTCACACACTCACACACTCACACACTCACACACTTACAGACTCACACACTCACACACTCACACACTTAAAGACTTTCACGCTTACACACTCACACACTCACACACTTACACACTCACACACTCACACACTCACACACTCACACACTCACACACTCACACACTCACACACTCACACACTCACACACTCACACACTTACACACTCAAACACTCCTCCACCCACACACTCACACACTCATACACTTACACACTCATACACTCACACACTCACACACTCACACACTCACACACTAAAACACTTACACACTCACGCACTCACACACTCACATACTCACACACTTACACACTCACACTTTTACACACTCACACACCCACACACTCACACACTCACACTTTTACACACTCGAACACTTACACACTCACACACTCACACACTTACACACTCACACACTCACACACTCACACACTCACACACACACACACTCACACACTCACACACACTCACACACTTACACACTCACACACTCACACACACTCATACACACACACACACTCACACACTTGAACACTCACACACTCACACACTTACACACCTACACACTCGTACACTCCACACACTCACACACTCACACATTTACACACTCACACACTCACACGCTCACACGCTTACACACTCACACACTTACACACTCACACACTCCCACACTTACACACTCACACACTCACACACTTACACACTTACACACTCAAACACTTACTCACTTACACACTCACACGATCACACTCTCACACAATCACTCACTCACACACTTACACACTTACACACTCACACACTCCTACACTCACACACTTACACACTTACACACTCACACACTCACACACTCACACTCTCACAAAATCACACACTCACACAATCACACACTCACACACTCACACACTCACACACTCACACACTTACACACTCACACACTCACACACTCACACACTCACACACTCACAAACTCACACACTCACACACTCACACACTCACACACTCACACACTCACACACTCACACACTCACACACTCACACACTCACACACTCACACACTCACACACTCACACACTCACACACTCACACACTCACACACTCACACACTAACACACTCACGCAGTCACACACTCACAAACTTGCACACTTACACACTTACACACATACACACTCTCAAACTCAAACACTCACATACTTACCCACTTACTCACTCATACACTCACACACACTCACGGTCTTAGACACTCACACACTCACACTTTTACACTCACACACACACACTCACACACTCACACACTCACACACTCACACACCCACACACTCACACACGCACGGACTCACACACTCACACACTCACACACTCACACACTCACACACTCACACACTCACACACTCACACACTCACACACTCACACACTCACACACTCACACACTTGTACACTCACACACTGACACACTCACACACTTACACACTTACACACTCACACGCTCACACGCTGACACACTCACGCACTCACACACTCACACACTCACACACTCACACACTCACACACTCACACACTCACACACTCACACACTCACACACTCACACACTCACCCACTCACACACTCACACTCACACACTCACACACTCACACACTTACACACTCACACACTCACACACTTACACACTCACACACTCACACACTCACACACTCACACACTCACACACTCACACATTTACACACTTACACACTTGCACACTTACACACTCACACACATACACACTCTCACACTTAAACACTCACACACACACACACTCACACACTCATACACTCCCACATTTACACACTCACACACTCACACACTTACACACTTACACACTCAAACACTTACTCACTCACACACTTACACGATCACACTCTCACACAATCACACACTCACACACTCACACACTCACACACTCACACACTCACACACTCACACACTCACACACTTACACACTCACACACTTGCACACTCACACACTCAAACACTGACTCACTCACACACTCACTTACTCACACACTCACACACTCCCACACTCACACACTTACACACTCACACACTCACACACTAGCAGAATCACGCACTCACACACTCACGCACTCACACACACACACACTCTCACACTCACGCAAACACACACACACACACACACACACACACACACACACACACACACACACACACACACACACACACACACACACACACACACACACACACACACACACACACACACACACACACACACACACACACACACACACACACACACACACACACACACACTCACACACACTCACACACTTACACACTCACACACTCACACTTTTACACTCACACACACACACACTCACACACTCGAACACTCACACACTCACACACTCACACGCTTACACACCTACACACTCGTACACTCCACACACTCACACACTCACGCATTTACACACTCGCACACTAACACGCTCACACGCTTACACACTCACACACTCACACACTCCCACACTTACACACTCACACACTCACACACTTACACCCTCAAACACTTACTCACTTACACACTCACACGATCACACTCTCACACAATCACACACTCACACACTCACACACTCACACACTCACACACTCACACACTCACACACTCACACACTCACACACTCACACACTCACACACTCACACACTCACACACTCACACACTCACACACTCACACACTCACACACTCACACACTCACACACTCACACACTCACACACTCACACACTCACACACTCACACACTCACACACTCACACACTCACACACTCACACACTCACACACTCACACACTCACACACTCACACACTCACACACTCACACACTCACACACTTACACACTCACACACTCACACACTCACACACTCGTACGCTCACACGCTTACTTACTCACACACATACACACTCCCACACTTACACACTCACACACTCACACATTTACACACTTACACACTCACACACTTACTCATTTACACACTCACACAATCACACTCTCACACAATCACACACTCACACACTCACACACTCACACACTCACACACTCACACACTTACACACTCACGCACTCACGACCTTACACACTTACACTTACACACACTCACACATTCACACACTCACACACTCACACACTTACACATTCACACACTAACACACTCACGCAGTCACACACTCACAAACTTGCACACTTACACACTTACACACATACACACTCTCAAACTCAAACACTCACATACTTACCCACTTACTCACTCATACACTCACACACACTCACGGTCTTAGACACGCACACACTCACACTTTTACACTCACACACACACACTCACATACTCACACACTCACACACTCACACACTCACACACTCACACACTCACACACTCACACACTCACACACTCACACACTCACACACTCACACACTTGTACACTCACACACTGACACACTCACACACTTACACACTTACACACTCACACGCTCACACGCTCACACACTCACACACTTACACACTCACGCACTCACACACTCACAAACTCACACACTCACACACTCACACACTCACACACTCACACACTCACACACTCACACACTCACACACTCACACACTCACCCACTCACACACTCACACTCACACACTCACACACTCACACACTCACACACTCACACACTTACACTCTCACAAGATCACACACTCACACACCCACACACTCACACACTTACATACCCACACACTCACACACTCACAAACTTACACACTCACACACTTACAGACTTACACACTTACAGACTAATACACTTACACACTCACACTTTGACACACTCACACACTCACACACTCACACACTCACACACTCACACACTCACACACTCACACACTCACACACTCACACACTCACACACTCACACACTCACACACTCACACACTCACACACTCACACACTCACACACTCACACACTCACACACTCACACACTCACACACTTACAGACTCACACACTCACACACTCACACACTTAAAGACTTTCACGCTTACACACTCACACACTCACACACTTACACACTCACACACTCACACACTCACACACTCACACACTCACACACTCACACACTCACACACTCACACACTCACACACTCACACACTTACACACTCAAACACTCCTCCACCCACACACTCACACACTCATACACTTACACACTCATACACTCACACACTCACACACTCACACACTCACACACTAAAACACTTACACACTCACGCACTCACACACTCACATACTCACACACTTACACACTCACACTTTTACACACTCACACACCCACACACTCACACACTCACACTTTTACACACTCGAACACTTACACACTCACACACTCACACACTTACACACTCACACACTCACACACTCACACACTCACACACACACACACTCACACACTCACACACACTCACACACTTACACACTCACACACTCACACACACTCATACACACACACACACTCACACACTTGAACACTCACACACTCACACACTTACACACCTACACACTCGTACACTCCACACACTCACACACTCACACATTTACACACTCACACACTCACACGCTCACACGCTTACACACTCACACACTTACACACTCACACACTCCCACACTTACACACTCACACACTCACACACTTACACACTTACACACTCAAACACTTACTCACTTACACACTCACACGATCACACTCTCACACAATCACTCACTCACACACTTACACACTTACACACTCACACACTCCTACACTCACACACTTACACACTTACACACTCACACACTCACACACTCACACTCTCACAAAATCACACACTCACACAATCACACACTCACACACTCACACACTCACACACTTACACACTCACACACTCACACACTCACACACTCACACACTCACAAACTCACACACTCACACACTCACACACTCACACACTCACACACTCACACACTCACACACTCACACACTCACACACTCACACACTCACACACTCACACACTCACACACTCACACACTCACACACTCACACACTCACACACTAACACACTCACGCAGTCACACACTCACAAACTTGCACACTTACACACTTACACACATACACACTCTCAAACTCAAACACTCACATACTTACCCACTTACTCACTCATACACTCACACACACTCACGGTCTTAGACACTCACACACTCACACTTTTACACTCACACACACACACTCACACACTCACACACTCACACACTCACACACCCACACACTCACACACGCACGGACTCACACACTCACACACTCACACACTCACACACTCACACACTCACACACTCACACACTCACACACTCACACACTTGTACACTCACACACTGACACACTCACACACTTACACACTTACACACTCACACGCTCACACGCTGACACACTCACGCACTCACACACTCACACACTCACACACTCACACACTCACACACTCACACACTCACACACTCACACACTCACACACTCACACACTCACCCACTCACACACTCACACTCACACACTCACACACTCACACACTCACACACTCACACACTTACACTCTCAGAAGATCACACACTCACACACCCACACACTCACACACTTACATACCCACACACTCACACACTCACAAACTTACACACTCACACACTTACAGACTTACACACTTACAGACTAATACACTTACACACTCACACTTTGACACACTCACACACTCACACACTCACACACTCACACACTCACACACTCACACACTCACACACTCACACACTCACACACTCACACACTCACACACTTGTACACTCACACACTGACACACTCACACACTTACACACTTACACACTCACACGCTCACACGCTCACACGCTCACACACTCACACACTTACACACTCACGCACTCACACACTCACAAACTCACACACTCACACACTCACACACTCACACACTCACACACTCACACACTCACACACTCACACACTCACACACTCACCCACTCACACACTCACACTCACACACTCACACACTCACACACTCACACACTCACACACTTACACTCTCACAAGATCACACACTCACACACCCACACACTCACACACTTACATACCCACACACTCACACACTCACAAACTTACACACTCACACACTTACAGACTTACACACTTACAGACTAATACACTTACACACTCACACTTTGACACACTCACACACTCACACACTCACACACTCACACACTCACACACTCACACACTCACACACTCACACACTCACACACTCACACACTCACACACTCACACACTCACACACTCACACACTCACACACTCACACACTCACACACTCACACACTCACACACTTACAGACTCACACACTCACACACTCACACACTTAAAGACTTTCACGCTTACACACTCACACACTCACACACTTACACACTCACACACTCACACACTCACACACTCACACACTCACACACTCACACACTCACACACTCACACACTCACACACTCACACACTTACACACTCAAACACTCCTCCACCCACACACTCACACACTCATACACTTACACACTCATACACTCACACACTCACACACTCACACACTCACACACTAAAACACTTACACACTCACGCACTCACACACTCACATACTCACACACTTACACACTCACACTTTTACACACTCACACACCCACACACTCACACACTCACACTTTTACACACTCGAACACTTACACACTCACACACTCACACACTTACACACTCACACACTCACACACTCACACACTCACACACACACACACTCACACACTCACACACACTCACACACTTACACACTCACACACTCACACACACTCATACACACACACACACACTCACACACTTGAACACTCACACACTCACACACTTACACACCTACACACTCGTACACTCCACACACTCACACACTCACACATTTACACACTCACACACTCACACGCTCACACGCTTACACACTCACACACTTACACACTCACACACTCCCACACTTACACACTCACACACTCACACACTTACACACTTACACACTCAAACACTTACTCACTTACACACTCACACGATCACACTCTCACACAATCACTCACTCACACACTTACACACTTACACACTCACACACTCCTACACTCACACACTTACACACTTACACACTCACACACTCACACACTCACACTCTCACAAAATCACACACTCACACAATCACACACTCACACACTCACACACTCACACACTCACACACTTACACACTCACACACTCACACACTCACACACTCACACACTCACAAACTCACACACTCACACACTCACACACTCACACACTCACACACTCACACACTCACACACTCACACACTCACACACTCACACACTCACACACTCACACACTCACACACTCACACACTCACACACTCACACACTCACACACTCACACACTAACACACTCACGCAGTCACACACTCACAAACTTGCACACTTACACACTTACACACATACACACTCTCAAACTCAAACACTCACATACTTACCCACTTACTCACTCATACACTCACACACACTCACGGTCTTAGACACTCACACACTCACACTTTTACACTCACACACACACACTCACACACTCACACACTCACACACTCACACACCCACACACTCACACACGCACGGACTCACACACTCACACACTCACACACTCACACACTCACACACTCACACACTCACACACTCACACACTCACACACTCACACACTCACACACTTGTACACTCACACACTGACACACTCACACACTTACACACTTACACACTCACACGCTCACACGCTGACACACTCACGCACTCACACACTCACACACTCACACACTCACACACTCACACACTCACACACTCACACACTCACACACTCACACACTCACACACTCACCCACTCACACACTCACACTCACACACTCACACACTCACACACTCACACACTCACACACTTACACTCTCAGAAGATCACACACTCACACACCCACACACTCACACACTTACATACCCACACACTCACACACTCACAAACTTACACACTCACACACTTACAGACTTACACACTTACAGACTAATACACTTACAC